>AWOL01S0002138.1:0-11122 GCA_000715115.1 Nicotiana otophora
AAGTTCTTCCTTCTCACGAATCAACCTTTGAAGGCCCTCAGAAGCAAGAAAATTGGCCTGCAAAACAAGAAGAGGTAAAACTCAAAATACATTCATTCAAAAGTAGGGGAAATAACATGGGAATAAAGAAATGTACTGTTGTGGCGTTATGCATAGCATTGTTCAACAAACACTCCCACGAGAGTGTCTAAATCTTCTCCCAGTCTTTTTCTAAAGTCAAAGACTTCAGATAGTTAGCAAGCTCCACCGGCCTCGAAAGCAAGTTGCACCCGGTGGAGACCGAAAGGGTAACACTCATCCACATTTGTGGATCTTCAGTCCCATGAACTGGGGACTATGGAGGAGGGATACCTTCTTCATGTTCAGGTGCGGCCGATGGAGATGATGTAGCAACCGTTGTTGGAAGAGTGGATAAAGATGGGAATTATGTAGCAGTTACTTGTGATGGTGAAGGTGGCGATGAAGCTGATGGAATGGAAAAGTGAGAAGCAGCTACATCAAATGCAGTGCTGGTTATTTGATGCTCGCCAACCAAAGACGGCATGGACCCGGTACTCAGCCTTGCAGTACCGGTAACAGCAATTAGGGCCCGAGAGCGGAAATTGGCATTATCTACCAAATCAAATTCTCCCCAAAGTGTTGAGACGTCATCTTTAGTTGTTGCAATTGTCTCAACATGTTGAGCATCATGTTGAGATGATAAGGATCGTATCCTTCTATGTAAAGAAGCTCCCTCATCACTAGCTTCTCCATCATCGTTGATCATCACAGTGTCTATGACCGGCCCGAAAGGAGGAGCAGTCACTATCGCCACTGGAGATGATTCGGGGGCATCAACCTTTGCCCTCTTATTCTTTTCCCCGACCGTAGAGGAGCGTCTCCTTTTTGGTTGCTTGTTCTCTAGTCGGGGACTCCGTAAAGAAACGCTTGCGCTTGAAGCAGGCCCGGATACGCATGTTCGCGTAAGTGCCTCCTGAAGCAACCTCGCCACATCAGCAGGGTCAGCCAAAAACTCCTCCTCGGGGACATCAACTGAGCCCGCATGTAGACCTAATTTCGTGAGCAAGTCAGAAGGGTTCAATCAAGTTCTTCACACACAAAAAAGTGAAAACGAGGTAAATTAAAGTTACCATGATTTTTGACCTTCCACCCGTACTTAATGGACAGTTCTTTCCACAAACGGGTTACGGGTGTTGTGATGTCCAAGTTCTTCTGAACTCACCGGTCCAAGCCTTCTATCACCGGTGAGATCCATCGAGTCACTGTAACAAATGAAGGTTGAAGGATCAATATAAGCATGAAAGAGTATTTAGTAAGAAAAGATGTATTAAAGAGAATTTACGGGAGCGGTTCCAAGTAACCGGAAAGGATGATGTCGTTGTTGAAATAATTTC
Source organism: Nicotiana otophora (assembly GCA_000715115.1). Classification (NCBI taxonomy): domain Eukaryota; kingdom Viridiplantae; phylum Streptophyta; class Magnoliopsida; order Solanales; family Solanaceae; genus Nicotiana; species Nicotiana otophora. The sequence goes on from AWOL01S0002138.1 coordinate 1,395, forward strand.
ACTAGTGGCAACTACAATGAACCGTTCCATCCACCCACAGTCGTTGTCGTCATCCATGCTAGACAACAAAGCATAGTGGCCACGCTTGCATAGGTTTATCATTCCCTCGCGGAAGATTTGGGGGGAATAAAGATTCATCATATGAGCTAAGGTTAGCTCATCTCCAGTTTCTAGGCACAGACGTCGAAGGCAGTCAACCGTCATTCACACCGAAGGACTTACCTGTGCCAAACATACTTGGTAGGGAAGGCAAAACTCTGCAATCACGGAATCAAGCTCTCCGCTCAAATAAAACGCACCCAAAGTAAAGGGATATGTGAAAAAATATATAAACCCTTCCCTGGGAAGGGTCACTCGCTCCGATAGGTCAGGAGCAATGATGTCCAACTCATGACAGCGGCAGTCCTCCTTCACAGCAGGAATACTGGAAGGGAAAATAGAAGAAGGGTACCTACTAACAGCCCATGTGCGAGGGTTAGCAGTAGGAAGATTCTCTTCAAAGTCCTTCAAAGTACTAAGCCTTCTTGGGATGATGGAACCCACCGTTGGAGGAACGAAATCCTCGATTTTGTTCTTGCCCTTTGAAGAACTAGCACGTTTTGAAGAGGAAGCCATTGGAATAGAAGGAAGAAAAATTTGTGGTTCGAAGAAGATGAGAGAAAAGTTGGGAAATAAATTTGCAAATTAGAAGTTTTATAGATTATGAAGTACATAAGAGAAGGATGATGCGTATAACTAAAATTTTGGCGGCTAAATTCATGGCCATGATTACCTCGATAATCGGCAAAAGGCGTGCTAAATCATAGGAAGACACGTGTTCAAGGCATTAAATACGGAAAGACAGGCGTCTAATCAACCGTCAGTGGCCTTCAAAAGGAATTATAGTAATTTCTGCCAAAAATGTGTTTTTACCGACTTCCCAATAACACAAAGTTATGTCACCGAAAAGTAGGGGGACTATCTGTATAGGGAAAAATACGACATGACACTTAGCCGATTAAAGGAAGGACACGTGAAACACAAGATAGAGATGGTCACCGAACATAGCAATTCTGCTTATCACCGGAAGGAATAATGATCATAAAAGGAGTATTAAATGCTTTGTGTCCATTAACATTTAATACGGAATATTTTGCAGCATTAAGGATGATGGCCCGTTACAAGGAATTTGGCATTTATGTCTAACGTTACATCTTCATCAATGGCCCTCATAATTGACATTAAAGAAGGGCATGATCCTAGGACCTCCTTCCCTAGAAATAGCTATAAATAGAGAGCTCGGTTATCATTGTAAAGACACGAATTTTCTGGCTAACTTATGTTACATTCTATACAGCATTTTAATACAATTTGATTCTCTCGCTTTTGATTTTATCATTGTTGTACCCGAAAACCTTGTTCCCGGACTCATTAGATCTGTTGTTTCATCTACATTCTAAGGCTAAGTATTTCATATTTCATCAGTTATTTCATTACTCTTTAGATCAAATTAATTCACTTGTCTAGAAACTACAAACAAATTCAACTGTACCGTTTTTCGGATAAACAATATTTACGAGGCATTATATATTTGTTCACTTTATGAGGAGAATATACATATATAAATGAGGCGATGACTTGAACTTAGATACGTTATTTATGTTCTTGTGTTTCTTAAGGCAAACTTAGAAGAAATATAAGAAAGGTACTTGTTCAAAAATAAGTTCAACATACTATAGGAAATACAAACAAATGCCCTCCTTTTTGGTCTAACCCTCATCTTATTCAAACCAATGGCAGTGCATCTCCTTGACTTATTTTGACACTTGCATTTTACTTCATATGCAATCGATAAGTAGGAGTCGCCATTAGATGCTGAGCTCTAGCTGTTACTAATCCAAATTTTTCAGTCATGTCAATATCTTTTGGCAGCATGCCATTTGGTAGCTCCCAATCAAAGCAATGAACCAATTGTGCGACCACCAAACGAACGATGGTGAGCCCAAGCTGTAAACCAGGGCAGCCTCTTCTCCCAGAGCCAAATGGTAAAAGTTCATAATTTCGTCCTCGGAGATCAACATTGCTTCCTTGAAACCTCTCAGGTTTGAACTTTTCTGGCTCAATCCAAGTGTCTGAATCTCTCCCTATTGCCCAAACATTAAGCAAAAGTCGGGATCCTTTAGGTAAATGAAAACCATCAACCGTGCAATCTTCAATAGACTCATGAGGAAGCAATAATGGTGCAACTGGATGGAGCCTACAACCTTCTTTTATGACCATATCCAAATACTCCAGACTTTCTAAATCTGATTCTTCCACCATCCTGTTTCTACCAACTACTTGTTCCAACTCATTCTGGAGCTTTTTCATCACTTCAGGATGCCTTAAAAGTTCCGTTAGAATCCATTCGATTGTTGTTGATGAAGTATCCATTGAAGCTATCAGCAAGTCCTACACATATCAGTACTATTCTTTAGTTATTAAACTCATAACATACTGAAAACAGGAAACTTCAGCTGAGTTTGCTTTCTACAGTCCAAGAGAAGGCCAGCAAAAATAATAAAGCATATTGCATATAGAACAATCGTCCTTCCACTATTTCTATATAGTTTCGAAGAATGCCACTAAATTAGAGTTGGTCTGTCAAGTAAAGATTTCATAACAGACATCATAGTAGTAGTAGTAAAACGGTGTATGACATGAAGCAAAGTTCAGTATCATTACATAAACAGAACTATGTGTAACCTTGTTGACCTATAGCAAGTGAAATTATAGAGTGAATAAAATCATTTTGTAGAAATCGTCAAAGACTTTGTTAAAAAGCTGTTATACCAACATAAGATACTAGTTTTGCAGCATGGGATATATGATAAGATAACTAATAGTAATATCTCAAAATATTTATAAGCTCGAACTAGAGAATGAATATATGTGTTTTATGTGTTCCCCTTTTCTTAATACCATTGTGAGCATCATTCAGAGATTTTGTGTTTTATGTGTTCCCCTTTCTAAATACCATTATCCTCAAGGGGAAATGAACTTGTACTACTTGCCTAATATTTTGAAGAGTTAACCCAAATAGCCGTCCATCTAATCTTTTAAACTAAAAATAGCCGACGGATGTATATATGCATAATTTATATATAATATATGTATAACTATGTATAATTAATGTATAATCTACGTATACCGACTAGAAAAGTAAACATTGAAACTGGCCGGCTCTTTACAGATGTGGAATTAGAGTGAACATTACCAGCAAAATAGCTTTGATATGTCGACGATCAAACTCGAATTCAGCTTCTTTAGATTGCATAATACTCATCAGTGTATCAACCATGTCTTTTGCTTGCTTCTGCTCAGTGGATTGAACATGTTCATCAATAACTCTCTCCAGGAACTCATCAAAAAGCTTAGCTAATTCCTTCATACGACGAGCAAATCCCTGGAGATCAAGAACACGAAGAAAGGGAAAGAATTCAGCAAAATTTGGCAGTGCTGCTATGTGCAGTATATCTTGAATCAGAGCTTTGAAACCCTTATCGCCAAGATCCTCGTCCATGTACTTCTTCCCAAATATCATCAGACAAGACATATTCGCGCTAAGAGATGCAACTTTAGCACTAAGATCAATCACAGTGCCTTCAGACGCCGCATGTTTGAGGAAATGCACAAGAATTCCGAGTTCTTGTTTCCTCATAGGCTGAAATTGATGGATCTTGGCATTGCTTAGCAATTGCAGAGTGCACAATTTGCGCATGTTTCTCCAATATGGTCCGTACTTGGCTGAGACCAGATTCCTCCGTTCATAGAAAATGTGCTGAGGAACTTCATTATACGGTCTGCTGGCAAAAACCAAATCATGATTCTTCAAGAATTGTTCTGCAGCATGAGGAGAGGAAGCAACAATGACAGGTACAAGACCAAAGCGGATAGTCATTATTGGGCCATATTTCTTGGCTATTTTGTGAAGATCTTGGTGAAGATTCTCGCCTACCATGTGTAGATTTCCAAGAAGTGGAAGCCCTCTTGGCCCTGGTGGAAGTTTCTTTTTCTTATTACTGAACTTCTTCTGCAGTTCTTGAAGAAGAAGAAAAAACAGGACAACTACTGCAAGAGCTAGCCAAAGAGAAGCCATGGATGGAATTCACAGCCCCTTTTTGCTACTACTAATTTACTTGTTGAAAAGGTAGTACTTATAGCTCTTTGTGGAAGCAGAGGAATTGTGGTGGAAATTGGACGGCAAAAATAGCTCACATGACAAAAAGGCAGAAAGGGAAAAGGTAAAGAAAATACTCATTTATTACTGGGAGAACATATAGTCACTTACTGATGGTCATATTTAAATACCGAAATTCATAGACATCTCTTTAAACTTGTGTACCAACTTCAAGTAGACATTTTAACTATGTTAGTGATCATTTAGAAGTGTGTCTTTTGAACACTCGTGTCTGTGAGATAATCCGCGTGATTGTTTGCCGGCTAATTCAACTAACAGTTCGAACCAAGAAATGAAAGAACGCATGTCGTATGAGTTCACACAGACTCTGTGGGGCGTCCGTAAGGGTCTTATGACACAATAAATAATTCGGTTTGTTTTCAATTAACCTTGCTCTAGCTTTTTAAGCGTTATTAGAGTATTTGGTAGCCGAAGATCACATGTACTCTTTACATGCTTATACATTCATAGCACATGACTTTGCGAGCAAATGTTTGCTTTGACGCATCTTACGATCTACTGTCTTCTATGAAATAGACTGCATGTGAATTAAATGGTACAAGTAAAAGAAATGACTAGCCTTTCATTCACTTTAATTAGGATCTTGTCCTCTCTTCTGTAAAATATGGACCATATAGAGGACATGTTCGTCTTTATATTATCAATCATCACGTGAAGAAATTTGAATGGCTGAGAAATGAATGTACTGCAGCTCTACAATTTTGATCTTCTGTTTTATGTCTTTGTACATGTGTGTAGTCTATTCATACGTGGATCATAATTTGTCAATTGGTAGTAGTTGGTTTCTATGGCTCTGCACATTTTGTTAGGTTTACCTTCCACTTGTCACTGGACAAATTCAATATACTCTTATCAGTTTCAATACACGAGTCTTAATTTGAGAGCAATCTTAAACTAAAAGTAGGTATAACATGTCAAGGTGGGTTGCTCTGATGGTAAGCAAGGTGGGTTGCTCTGATGGTAAGCACCCTCCACTTCCAACCAAGAGGTTGTGAGTTCGAGTCACCCCAAGAGCAAGGTGGGGAGTTCTTGGAGGAAAGGATGCCGAGGGTCATTTGGAAACAGCCTCTCTACCCCAGGGTAGGGGTAAGGTCTGCGTACACACTACCCTCCCCAGACCCCACTAGTGGGATTATACTGGGTTGTTGTTGTTGTCGTTGTAGGTATAACATGTCAAAAATGTATTGTAGAGAACCAAAGCATTAATATAAAATGCTCAAACTAAGGAAAATTAACAGGCACTTGGCGAAAACTACTGCTTAAGCATAAATATGCAGTGAATTGCTGATAAATTTTTTAATTTCCTTTAGACCATCTCTACGAAAAAGTGAAGTACCTATACATTGAAGATTATTAAACGTTACTATTGTAAGTATTCCATTCGATGATTTCGGCCAAAAAACAGAAGGTGAGATTGCTATGCCTTTTTTTTCTGACATGAGAAATATAGATGTAGGTAAAGGAAAGGGACAATTAGGGGGTAAATAGGTCGGGTTGGTTCGGATTTTTCAATTACCAAACCAAACCAATAAAATCGGGTTTTTCAATCTCGGTTTTTCTAGGATTTTTCGGTTTTTTTTGGGTTTTCGGATTTTTTTCCGGTAAAGTCTTAATAGCACAAAATATGTAACTTATGCTCTAAATATTTATTTTAGTCCTAGTAGGATACAACTATATAATGTATTTTTCAAGAAAATAAAATAATAATAATAATAATAATAATAATAATAATAATAATAATAATAATAATAATAATAATAATAATAATAATAATAATAATAATAATAATAATAATAATAATAATAATAATAATAATAATAATAATAATAATAATAATAATAATAATAATAATAATAATAATAATAAGAGATGTGCCATAACATTGTACTAAAATATTCAATAACATAGATAATAATCGCACAAGAAAATATTACTAATTAATACACCATAATAAAAATTAACATAATCTAAAAATACTATATAGGTCGTGCTAAAATAAGTACAACTAATAAGTACTATTACTTACACAACTAAGCATAAAAAAAAGAAGAAGATAAACTAGGTTATACATTTTCATTATAAATCAATGCAAAACTAAAAAATAGATATCCAACACTATTGTCATTTCTAGTGTTGAATTAAATTTCCTTTATTAGCATTATTATTATTTTGAACTTTATTTGACTTACTACTTTTATGGGTTATAAAATTTATTGGATCATTCAAGAATGTTAAGTGCAAACTTTAAATAATACTTTTAAAGAAAAACTGTGAACAAGTTTAAGAAATATTTATAAATTATATTACAATAAATATTTATATGCATAAAATATTTTTGATTTTATTTCGGTTTGACTTTTTTTAGTTAAAACCAAATCAAATCAATTTTTTCTCGGTTTGACCCGGATTATCGGATTGATGCGATTTATCGATTCTCTTTGTACAACCCGGGAACTATAATTGATAGAAAGAGACTGATGCACGTTTTAAGCCTTTTGTTTTGTAATTTGTTTGTTTTCAAAAATTTTAAAAAGGACAAAAAAAAAAATACGAATCTTGATAAAATTATTATCTTTTCAGCTATTTTGGAACTAGGGGCTGTATTTGACAGCGACAGATTTAGTAGGCGTTTGAAAATAAAAATTGTTATTTTTGAAAGAAAGTAGTATTTAGAATTAAGTTAAAAATGGTATTTGAAATTTGTTTGGACATGTATTTTACTTGAAAAAATATTGCAGTTTTGTGAATGGGAAAAAAAATTCTGAAAATTTTGAAAAAGTCGCCAAAACCAGTTTTTGGGTTTTGAAAAACTCATTTTCAAAAAAATTTCTAAAAACTTACAAAAAAGCAAACACATTTTTGAAATTTCTTTTTTGAAAAATGGAAAAAACATTTATGAACAAACGGGGCCTTAGTTCGCTTTTATAATTATGATTTAGTAAAACTTGAGATCCAATTTCTTAATTAAATTTTATTCAGAAGAGCCTTGGTTACTTCTATTTAAATTATTGAAAAATTTGCAAAAGTTGGTTCCACTTGATTTTAGGAAAACGTCTTATATTCGGCAGTTCCTAACTTCCTATTCATGTACTACAATATCCATATGAGTTCAAAATCCTAATAAATGTTTTTTTTTTTTAAAAAGAAACTGAATTTCTAAAATGAACCTTCTAAGGTGCTATAATTTGTTAATTAGAACTCGATAATCAAAGAGTAATTTTTTTTCAATTGCATCGAATAATAAGAATTAACGGAAAAAAGCTTTTGTTAAATTTTAAATTAGTTTGTGCGGCATTTAACTATATATAACAAGAAAAGTAGGACAAAGATTTGAATTGCAGATTAATTAATGTTCTGCTGAAACATTTCGTTTGATGCACTTAGATTTATTTATTTTGGTCATTATCACATTCCTTCATACTAGTGTCATTTTTTCTATTGGGTATAGCTATAACTTGTTTTTTTAATTTCAACAAAGTTATTTAAAAAGAAAAATAAAAATGGACAAAGACGAATGAAATCTTCAATGATGGGTGGCCATGACACTCTTTACAGACATCTCTTGTTGCTTTAATATAAGTAAAATCCTTTACTAATTCAACTAATTATTTATTTTAAATTTTATTGAGTAATCAAGGATATGCTGGTATCAGTTCCACGTGGAAAAAAAATCTAAGAATATCACAAAGGAAACAGGGTCTGATTCTGTCACGGGCAACATTAGAAATATGAAAGGAAGTGTTGTAAACATTCTAATTTCTAACATATTTTTAAGGCTAAATACCTAGATAGTCCATTGAACTTGATTCCATTTGTAAGTTAGATACTTTGATTTTTGGCTAAATACCTAAAGAGACATTTAAAATTAACCTCAAATGTCTATCTTACACTTCAACTTACTCAATGATTAAGTAGACACTTCAACTTGGCACAAATGTGTCTCGTGGACACTCGTTGCTGACATGGCAAAATGAGTGTCTCTCACTCAAATTTGAGCGCGTTAAGATGCATAAAATTATATTTTTGCTTTAATTTTTTTATGTAGATCCCGCTTTCTTCATCCCCAATCAAGCCTTAGCTACCATCACAATCAAGCCACAACCTCAACACCACCCTCACGCCACCACCTCAACAAGGAGATGCAGTTTGTAAAAGTTATTAAAAAAAATCCCAGTAAGATTCAAATTAAAGTAAAAAATTAAGCAAGGAAGTAGAACGAACAGAAAATTAAAAAAAGATGCGCAATTTGTTTCTTTGTTTGGCCATTTGGTACTACAAATCAAAAAAACTCATGGAGAAAAAAAAAGCACGAGATCAAAAAAAAGAAAGGATTAAGGGAAAGAGACTAGGAAACTCAGATGGAAAGGAGATGAAGAGAGAGGTCGCCGGAGGTGAGCGAACATATCAACGATAATCATCAAGTATGGTGCAAATGAAGTTACTTCGTTATTTCATGGCAAAGGGTCTCGACAAGAAAAATTGTAAAGGCCAAATGGTCAAACGAGCCATGCCCATGTAGTTGGCCCGAGCCCTGACACAAAACATGAACACATGTATAACGACTTACAAAGAAATATTTCTTCTTTATCGATATCTTATATCCAACAAAAATTCCTCTATTTCGAGATGTGGGCCAACCATTACCCCATGAATCGGGGACTGCCAATCGAAAAATTAACGAGTTCGAATAACACTCGCTCGACTATAAAGCCCAAGGGCTACACCGACTCGAGTTCAAGCAACCATTCTCACTCGGGGACTATTTACTAAGCCTACGGGCTACATTTTACTTCGAGTTCGAATCACCCACTCGACTACTAAGCCTACGGGCTACATTACTTTGAGTTCGAATCACTCACTCGACTACTAAGCCTACGAGCTATATTACTTCGAGTTCGAATCACTCACTCGACTACTAAGCCTACGAGCTATATTACTTCGAGTTCGAATCACTCACTCGACTGCTAAGCCTACGGGCTATATTACTTCGAGCTCGAATCACTCACTCGACTACTAAGCCTATGGGCTACATTACTTCGAGTTCGAATCACTCACTCGACTACTAAGCCTATGGGCTACATTACTTCGAGTTCGAATCACTCACTCGAGTACTAAGCCTACGAGCTACAATACTTCGAGTTCGAATCACTCACTCTACTACTAAGCTACGGGCTATATTACTTCGAGTTTGAATCACTCACTCGACTACTAAGCCTACGGGCTACATTACTTCAAGTTCGAATCACTCACTCAACTACTAAAGCCTACAGGCTACATTACTTCGAGTTCAAATCACTCACTCGACTACTAAGCCTACAGGCTACCTTATTTCAAGTTTGAGCAAGCACTCACTCGGTTACAAAGGCTACAAGGTCCAAATTCGATCTAAAATTGCCTAAAGCCTTATGAAAACCTTCATAAGGTATGAATGAAACAAAATCTTCACAAGGCAAAAAATAAAACAGAAGCAATACGGGAAAAGAGATATATATATATATATATATATATA
>AWOL01S0002139.1:0-12953 GCA_000715115.1 Nicotiana otophora
ACATGGTAAACATCTAAAATAATTAGGAAACATGAATCTTCCAACCCAACACACTAAGGAAAATAATTCTAGTATGATCAAGTCGGAACATACACCAAATATCTGGACAGCAGTCGCAAAGTTGACATCAAGCAGGCCAACTTACTGCTTCACTCTGCGGCCATTATGCGGTCCATAGAGTGATTATGCAGCCTCATAACGGGCCGCAGAAACGTGTTCTTCTGCGAAATATTTTCCTCTCAATCTGTAGGATACTAACTAGGCAAGCATTTCTACTATAATAACGCAGGAATCTAACTTGGCACCACGAAACCCTGAGTTTTTGGTTAAAATTTTTACGGCTCCTTACATCCTCCCCCACTTAAGATCATTAGTATTTGAATGAGGATCAAGGTTCACTTAACACAATTTCAGTCATGCCACACACCATCAACCACAAATTTGCCTTACTTTCTAACTTTCTAAAAAGTTTGCCAAAGTTTCCTTTGTATTTAGGCCTATCCACCTGCCAGAGAGCCCCCAAAACACACCTTAGAAACATATATAGAATTAAATGACACAACAGAATGCAAAATAACACCAACCAAAGCCTCATGGGGGACATACAACTAGAAAGGAGTGTCTTTATATTAGCCGAACAAGCGATACAGACTTTAGGAGAAACAANAATAACGCAGGAATCTAACTTGGCACCACGAAACCCTGAGTTTTTGGTTAAAATTTTTACGGCTCCTTACATCCTCCCCCACTTAAGATCATTAGTATTTGAATGAGGATCAAGGTTCACTTAACACAATTTCAGTCATGCCACACACCATCAACCACAAATTTGCCTTACTTTCTAACTTTCTAAAAAGTTTGCCAAAGTTTCCTTTGTATTTAGGCCTATCCACCTGCCAGAGAGCCCCCAAAACACACCTTAGAAACATATATAGAATTAAATGACACAACAGAATGCAAAATAACACCAACCAAAGCCTCATGGGGGACATGCAACTAGAAAGGAGTGTCTTTATATTAGTCGAATAAGCGATATAGACTTTAGGGGAAACAACTTCATAAAGCTATTACATGGCTATTTAAACAAATGAGGGTACTTTTCTTTCATTTCATTCTCGGCTTCCCAAGTAGTTCTTTGACTTGTTGGTTTCACCATAACACCTTCATGGATGCAATTTCTTTGTTTCTCAATTTCCGGACCTGCCTATCAAGAACAATCGGAATTTCTTCATATGACAAATCTTCACTAACCTCGATGGTCTTAATCGGTACAATAGCGTACGGATCTCCAACTACCTTCTTCAACATGGACACATGGAATACCGGGTGTACTAATGACATCTTAGGTGGTAGTTCAAGCTTGTACGCCACCTGACCTATCCTTTGAATGATTTTATATGGCCTGACATACCTCAGACTTAATTTACCTTTCTTTCCAAACCGCATGATCCCCTTCATGGGAGATATCTTCAATAACACCCAGTCATATTCTATGAACTCTAAGTCTCTGCGACGAACATCCAAGTAGGATTTTTGACGACTCTGAGCAGTTTGCAACTGCTCTTTTATGTTCTTAAACTTTTCTGTAGCCTGATGCACAAGGTCTGGTTCTATTAGTTCAGCTTCTCCAACCTCGAACGACCCAATCGGCGATCTACATCTTCTATCATACAAGGCCTCAAATGGTGGCATCTGAATACTGGCATGAAAGCTATTGTTATAAGAAAATTCTATGATCGGCAAATAATCATCCCAGCTACCTTTGAAGTCAAGCACACACGCACGTAACATGTCCTTAAGCGTTTGAATAGTCTGCTCAGCTTGCCCGTCAGTCTGTGGATGGAATGCCGTGCTAAGATTTACCTGCGTATGCAAACCTTGCTGAAACTTCTTCTAGACATTAGCTGTGAATTGGGCCCCTCGATCGGAAATGATGGAAAACATAGTGCCATGAAGCCTGACTATTTCCTTGATATACAACTAAGCATATTGTTCCGCAGTGTCGGTGGATTTAGCTGGCAAAAAGTGAGCTGATTTTGTGAGTCGATCCACGATCACCCGAATTGAGTCAAACATGCACGGCGTGCATGGTAACCCTACCACAAAATCCATGTTGATCATTTCCCATTTCCACATTGGAGTTTCTATACTCTAAGCTAACCCACTAGGCCATTGATGCTCGGCCTTCACTTGTTGACAGTTTGAACATTTTGCCACAAAGTCCGCCACACCCCTCTTCATGTTATTCCACCAGTAAACATCCTTGAGATCATGATACATTTTTGTAGAACCTGGGTGCACGGAATATCTAGAAGTATGAGCTTCTGCCATGATTCTTTCCCGAAGACCATCTACGTTTGGAACACATTGTCGCCCTTGGTACCGTAATGTACCATCATCCACGCCAAAACAAAAGGTTGTAGTCTTGTGTTTATGAATCCCCTCCTTCAGCTGTACCAACACTGGATCATTGTATTGCTTCTCCTTGACCTCCGTCACAAGCGATGATTCCGCCCTATTCCGCACAATCACTCCCCCTTCATTAGAGTCCGCAAGACGAACTACCAAACTGGCCAACTGTTGAACCTCCCGGGCCAAGGGCCTTTGGCATGCCTCCAAGTGAGCCAAACTACACATAGACTTCCGACTAAGAGCATCCGCCACCACATTAGCTTTCCCCAGATGATATAAAATGTTGATGTCATAATCTTTGAGCAATTCAAGCCACCTTCTATGCCTTAAGTTCAATTCCTTCTATTTGAAGATGTATTGAAGACTCTTGTGGTCCGTGAATACATCTATATGGACTCCATGCAAATAATGACGCCAAATTTTAAATGCAAAAACCACAGCCGCAAGCTCTAAGTCATGAGTTGGATAGTTCCTTTCATGATTCTTAAGTTGCATTGAAGCATATGTTATAACCTTACCATGTTGCATTAATACACACCCAATACTGATCCTTGAAGCATCGCAATACACCACAAACCCCTCGGTACCCTATTGCAGGGTTAATATCGGCACCGAAGTCAGTCTGGATTTCAATTCCTGGAAGCTCCTTTCCCAAGCATCGGACCACTGGAACTTAACTGCCTTCTGCGTGCATTTAGTCAATGGAGAGGCAAGAGTGGAGAACACCTCCACGAACCTCCTATAATACCCGGCCAAACCAAAGAAACTGCGAATCTCTATTGGAGTAGTAGGTCTAGGCCAATCTTTCATCGCTGCAATCTTTTGAGAATCAACCTTAATTCCTTCTCCGGACATGACATGACCCAGGAATGTAACTGATTCAAGCCAAAATTCACATTTCGGGAACTTTGCATACAATTGGTGTTGATGAAGAGTTTGTAAAACTGCCCTGAGGTGATCGGCGTGATCCTCTCGACTTCGTGAATACACAAGGATGTCGTCAATGAATACTATCACAAAGGAGTCAACAATCGACTTGAAGACTCGATTCATAAGATCCATGAAAGCTGCCGGGGCATTTGTTAGCCCGAAAGACATTACCAAAAATTCAAAGTGCCCATACCGACTTCTGAAAACTGTTTTTGGAATATCCTGCTCCCATACCTTCAATTGATGGTACCCAGACCGCAATTTTTGAGAAGAACTTAGCACCTTGTAATTGATCAAACAAATCATCTATTCTAGGCAATGGGTATTTTTTTTTGTTTGTGACTTTGTTGAGTTGCCGGTAATCAATACACATCCGTAGTGATCCATCTTTCTTCCTGACAAAGAGAATCGGTACGCCCCAAGGCGACACACTCGGTCGGATGAAACTTTTCTCTAGCAAATCCCTTAGTTGTTCCTTTAGCTCTTTTAATTCTGCCGGTGCCATTCTATAAGGTAGAATGGATATAGGCTACGTGCCCAGCATCACATCAATCCCAAAATCAATCTCCCTGTCTGGAAGAATTCCAGGGAGCTCATCCGGAAATACATCGGGGAATGCATTCACAATTGGTACAGATTCAAGGGTAAATATACCCCTTCCTGATCATCTGTGTGGCCTTAAGGTATAAAATAAACCTACCTTTTGGCATAATATTATTCCCTTCCGACTCAACAGCTGGCTCGTTAGGAACTCAAGCCTCGTGATTCTGGCTCGGCAATCGAGTTTGGAAAAACATGAATAAAGCGAATCCATTCCCATTATTACATCAAAAGCAGTCACCCCTAGTTCAATAAGATCGGCCATGGTATCCCGACCATGCACCGTGACAATACAATCTCTATAAACCCGTGCGGCCGTAATAAACTCGGCAATTGGGGTAGATAGAGAGAACGGCTCATGAAGCTATTCCGATTCTACCCCGAAGCTCGTGCCAACATAAGGAGTAATATAGGATAAAGAAGATCCTGGATCAATAAGGGCATACACATCATGAGATTGAACGGTCAATATACCTGTGACGACATCTGGGAAGCCTTTACACTCTGTCGACCACTCATATCATAGAATCGGCTGGGTGCTCCCGAACTCTGTGCACCACCCCTAGCTACACCATGCCCTGCGGGTGCTGAAGAGCCTCAAGCTGGAGGGTGTGTTGAAGATGTGGCAACTGTAGGACTGGATGACTGAGTTGTGCCCCTGCCTGCACCCTGACGGGATTCACGACACTCCCTCTGAATATGGCCTCTCATTCCGCATCCGTAACATACTGGCATGTCCGGGTATCAGACTCCTGAATGTATCCTCCCACACTTAGGGCATGGGGCCCTCTGCCGCTGCTGGAATCTCCCTTCTGATCTGCCTTGATGGTGGGACCCCCTTCTGCCCTGACCGGGCCTAAGATGACTCCCCTGCTGCTGACCGTGCACTGATGGCGGGGCACTAGCTGAGACTGAGCATAAGACTGGGATGGCCCTGATGATCCTCCCCGAGAAACTGATCTCCGACCTCCGAATGAGTCCCCATGTTTGCCCTCTGATCGGGCCCTACTACTACTTTCCCGTTCCATCCTGAGCTTTAGCTTTCGAGCCTCCGTATCTTGGGCAAATGCCATCATCCTTCCATAGTTTATGTCAGAATTTAGAGCAGCTATGGCAGCCTCATTAATAACCAAAGGGCTAAGGCCCTGCACAAATAGACGCACTCTTGCCTCCATAGTCGGCATCATATGAACAACATACTTTGACAGGCGTACGAACTCCATGTGATACTCCCACACATTCCTACTACCCTATTTAAGGGTCTCAAACTCCACAGCACGATCTGCCTTAGTCTCGACAGGCAAGAAATGGTCTATGAAGGCATCCGCAAACTCACTCCATCTCGCCGGAGGGCTCCCCTCCTCTCGAGAATCTTCCCACATTTCAAACCAGGAATATGCCACCCCTTTTAGACGATAAGAGGCCAACTCTACTCCCTCTATTTCAGCAACACGCATAACTCAGAGAGTATTATGCATCTCATCAATGAAGTCATGAGGGTCTGCCCCGAGATCAGTTCCTGTGAACACTGGAGGGTCTAACTGAAGGAACCTATTTACCCTGGAACTAGAAGAATCCTCTTGCGAGCTAAATAAGGTGGGTGCAACATTTGATATCTAGGCCTGAGAAGCTACTAACAGAGTCAGCATCTGAATAGCTCCCCTACGATTCCCATCAGAAATACCGGGACCAGGAGCTGGGGCTGTAGGTGGAACAGGTATATCGGCGGGAGGGATTGTGGCACCCTCCACGGGTGTAAGAACTGGGGTAGTCTGTTCCGGAGTAGATTAATCAGGCAGTGTGATAGTAGGGAGATTATCCTCACCCGACTTATCAAGTAGGGGGTCAACAGCCACTCCTGGTGTGGTGTTGGCTTCTTGGCCAATTCTCACTCTCTTCTTAGGTACCATGTACTGAAAGTTAGAACAATGCACGAGTTAGGGGAAGCAAACCTCACATTTTGCTCTATCACACGATATAGAACAATAATGAAGGGTATCATTCTTCAATATCCAAGTATCCCCCTAATTATAGATGTGGTCGACAACACACCAATAAGAAGGGCTCTGATACCAAGTTTGTCACGCCCAAACCCCGGGGAGCACGACCGATGCTCAACCGAGTGAACCCGGTCGAGCAAGCCTATTAAACCTTTTCTATCCGACTCATTCATGATCCAAAAAGGGAATGCGTCACCATTTGTAAAACAGGGGAGAGATCAGTTATATAAGTGTATAAATGTTGCAAGTTCATTTTTTTTTCATTTTATGCATTATGCCATAGTTAAATTTCCAAAATACAACTCGGTCCAATGACCACCCCAACATACATACATGGCCCACATAAACGTCTACGGAGCCTCTAAGGGTACAAAAGAGCAACATGTCAATGCCGGCAACAAGGCCCCGGCTATACCTCAAAATATAAAAACTTATACAGAAGAAGGACTACATGACCCCTGGAGAAATGGGGCTCACCAAAACTGCTGTGAGGAGAGAAAGAGAGCACCAATATCTGCGATCGGCACTATCTGGGATAGAACCAGCTATATCCATTCAAAGATGTAGTGCCCCCGGCAAAAGGGACATTAGTACTGTCGAATAGTACTAGTATGTAAGGCAAACACTAATCGTAGTAGAATGAACTGTGAAACAAAGAGAAGGCAGTCATAATAATCAATAAGTACTTCATAGAAATACAAAGAAAACACCTAGTACAGATCACGTAGTTTCCAATTCAATCTTTTCTTCTTTTTAGATTAATAATCTTTAGTGCCAAGCCACAACTCACAATGCCGCCGTGTTTTTACACGGAGTTCGGTCTCGGCCAAAGCAGCTAAGCCATCTTAAGTGAGACATATCCATATCCACAATGTAATTCAATGATTCCAATACAAAAGCAACCATGTATACTGCATGCCGTCCGATCTCGGCCCGATCGGCTAAGCCATCTCACTTGAGACATAACCTCTTTCAACTGTCCACTCAATTCACATTTCTTTCCCATCTTCATTACATGGAACAAACAACCTCATTTATTAAGTAGTTCTTGGCACTTGGGCAGATTTTACAATTCAAGTCTTTCCCTTTTCATTTATGCAAATAACATCATCATTCATGTCGATAAGTACCATCACATAAGGCATTTCACACATAAGGGAAGGAGCTTGGAAAATCATAGTCACATTCTCAGATAGCATGATAAGATGGTAAACATCTAAAACAATTAGGAAACATGAAACTTCCAACCCAACACACTATGTCAAGCAATTATAGTATGATCAAGTCGGAACTTACATTAAATATTCGGACACCAGGAGTTCGATTCTAGTAAGAAGAGAGTTAGCCATGCATACCTCAATTGCGCTTCTTTAGACTCTACAATTATCTGGAACCCTTAGCAACCTCAATCTATTTTAGAAATATACAAATTGAACCCAAAATTAGGAAAACATTCATGGTTCTAGTTCCCTTTTGCACACTCTTTTTACCACACATGCATGCAAGATAAACAACCCTCATACCCATGGACCATCTTATTAATTACTCATTTTAGTATAAGTTTAAAAACTTTAGGGCTAGGGTATAGATTCTTACCTCTAGGATGGAGGCCTAGATTTCTTTCCTTGATAATCTTCAATGTTTCAAGCAAGAATTGAAGAATAATTGATGAGGTTACTTTCTCACTCTAAGGCTCCCTCTCTCACTCTATAGTATCAGAAAATAAGCTCAAAATAGACTAAAGGGGGTGCTTTAACGGAATGGGGGTCGGGTTTTAAATTAAGAAAATGGGTGCCCCGACACAGATCTGCGGTCACATATGCGACCGCATAACGGTTATGCGGTCTACAATGTGACCGCAGAAATAGCCCTCAAGGGCCTGAACTTACGGCTCAGGTATACGACCAGTATGCGGTCCGCATACTTGTTTTGCGGTCGCATAATGCACCGCAGAACTCCATCCGTAAAAACACAATAGGGATTATGCGATCGACATGCGGTCCGCAGAGTGACCTCAAACTGGCCAACGTACTTCTTCACTCTGCAGCCATTATGCGGTCCGCAAAGTGATTATACGGAAGCATAATGGGCCGCAGAAACTCATTCTCCTGCGAAATATTTTCCTCTCAGTCCGTAGGTACTGTTCAAATAACGCGGGAATCTAACTTGGCACCACGAAACCCCGAGTTTGTGGGTAAACGTTTTATGGGTCCTTACACAATTACGAGTCCAACCATATCAAAATTGTTTTAATTCCAACAACAAATTGACCCTCAAGTCATCACATCTCACTCTCTAACATTATAGTCTAAAACCCCCAAATTTCACTTCCAAATAAGATAAAGTAGGTGTAATAATCAATATTTATCAATAAAAATGATGAATCTTCACTTACCTCTTCGATTATGGTGAAAAGTACTCCAAATATTGCCCTTAGCCGAACTCCACAACTCCAAAATGAGAAAAGTGCCAAATCCTTCGACATATAAGATCTGTCAGTGAAATTGCATCTATGATCAAAATCACCGCTTCTATGGTCAAACTCTCGCACTTGAGAGCTTCAGTTAAGTCCCCGACCTTACGCATTTGCGGCCACATTAACGCATATGTGGGATCTCTCCTACTGTACCTGTTTCACACTTACGGATTCGCAAAACTACACCCATTCTCGCTTCTGCCCTCAACTGACCGAATCTACGGTCTCGCAGATGCGGAACCTACCTGGCACCTGTGCCTTTCCCGCTTCCAGCCAAACCCCTCTCCTGCAGACCTTCATGCGCAGAAGCGCATACACTTATATAGGAACCCCTACATATCTGAAACCTCTCCTCAACCATGCCGACCTCGCAGAAGCGCACAAGTTGCCACACCTGCTGCCAGCACCTCGTAGGTGCGCTTACAGCAAACATGAAGCCATCATCATTTCCTTAAGTCCGAATTTCAATCTGAATCGCACCTAAGGTCCTCAGGACACCATCCAAATATACCAACATGTCCTAAAACATGATATAAACATAGTCGAAGCCTCAAATCACTTCAAACAACATCAAAATCATGAATCACACCCCAATTCAAGCCTAATGAAATAAAGGAACTTCCAACTTCTAAACCTGTTGCTGAACCGCATCAAATAAACTTTGAATGGCCTCAAATTTTGCACACTAGCCCCAAACGAGACAACAGACCTATTCTAACTCTAGGATCAAAAATCCAAACCCGGTACCAAAACATTCTATGCTCGGTCAAACCTTTCAAACTTCCAATCCTTCAACTTTTGCCAAAATTCCCCAAACAAACCTACGGACCTTCGAATCAATATCCAAACACACGCCTAAGTCAAAAATAACCATACAAAGCTATTAGAACCATAAAAACCCCATTACACAGTTGTCTACACGAAAACCAAACTCTTGTTAACTCTTTCAGCTTAAGCTTTTAACATTGTGCCTAAGTGTCCCGATTCACCCCAAAACTTCCCCCAAAACAAATCCAACCACCCTGAAAGTCACATAACCACAAAAGAACATAGAAGAGAGAATAAATAGGGTAACATGGCTACAATATACAAAAAGACAAGCCGTTTCATTACAATACCAATGATCTTCCACCTCTTAAACATTTTAGTAAAGAGGGTGCAGATCATGCCCCCAAGATCCTCCAAAAGTATGCTATTTTCCCCTCAGGATAAAAACGACCATCTAGTGATATTAACTCAATAATAAATTGGCAGTCCGAATATTCTATTTCTCAAAATAGAATCTTGAAAAACATAGATAGCACTTTTAAAAATATTGCACACGCTCACAATAAAATGCTTAGCAAAGTGGAAAAATATTGAGAAAAAAGTTGAATAGGTTGTAGAGAAGCCTTCTCAGCATGCGGAACTCATCAAATCCTTAGAGCACAAGTTAGCAGGCTTGTAGTACAATATATATCCGGCGGGTACTTCTCTTTTCCATTTCTTTCAGTAGTAGCAGAAAGAGATGGTGCCCTTAAAAGAACAAATAAACCTCACGAAAACTGATCACTTTGTTCCCCAGAAACCAAGAAGTTCTTAGGTCACTTTTCTTCCTCCCAAGTATATTCTATACCCAAAGCAATTCCCTTCCTCGGCTAGATTTTCATGTAACACTCCATATATTCGGATTAGGAATGAATGTGTAAAATGAGTACATAGAGTGACGTGCATAAGAAGTAATAAAATCGACAAAGTTTATGGAATGTCTGTCTTCCAGCCTGATCAAGTGAAAATTTATTAGGAATTCAAAAAAACATAAAACACTAAAGTAGTAGTCCTTTGAAATGCCTGAACGGATATTCGTGTAATAATTTATATGGTTTTACTGGACAATGCACAGTCTGCATGCTCAGCTACACGCTCAACCATCACGTGCACGGAAACGCACTTGTTGCAGTGCCACCACCCTTGTTGGATGTTCAGGTACGTGGTTGGGCCCTCAGCTGCATGGGCGCGCACCTGAAGGGTCGTTGTTAAAGCCCTACCTTGTTCCCTATACCCATACCCATAAATTTTCTATAGAAAGGGAAGATATCTAGAACCCAACTTCCTCCAAGGTCTCTCTATCATCCAAGGTAAGTTCTAATGTTTATTCTAAGTTTATTTCAATACACCAACACCTTATTAATATGGGTAAACCATTCAAATCATTAAGTATTTGATTGAGACATTGTTGTTGAGAAATAAAACCCTAGAACTCGAATTCAAGATGATTGAACGTTGACCCTCTAATTGATTATAGAATTGGATTAATGATTGTAGACTCTAAGTTCATGAGATATGATTTGATGGGTTTGATAGAAAAGCATGAACAGTTATATGTTTGGGTTGTTTTGTAGCACCCTGGAATATTTTGAAGTACTTAAGCGCTATTAAGAAAGTTGATGTGTGCTAATTATATTATTTTGTGTGCAGATTAGGACTATTAATATGATGGATATCAATTGGATATGATAATAATTGTACGAGGCACATTATAAGTGATGTGGGGTCTAAGGAGAGGCCTAAGTCCAAGTCAAGTTGGAAATTACATGATAGACTAAAGTTCCAAATGAGTACGCACAAGACCAAACTTTGGACAAGCATATCTACATATATATAAGGAGTTATGTTATGAACATACTTTCAAATGAAAGACCTTCGAGTCTAGTTTATAACTCCTCAAACCGTTATTTATTTGGACACTCCTACAAGAAGTTATGACAAACATACCAAAGGCTGACAGAATGTGATTCTACAGCCAATTCTGCGACTGCAGAATGGTCACAGAACTGACCAGTTTAGCCCAATTCTGGGCACCAGTTTTGTGGTCCATTGTGCGGACCGCATACTCGTTCTGCAGTCCATTCTGCGCCCGTAGATCTGAGTTTGGAGAGTTCATTTTCCTATTTTTTTCAACCCGACCCCATTTGGATAAATAGCCTTTGGGGCTCATTTTAAAGACAAAAACCTGATATTTTTAGAGAGAAGTGAGAGTGTTCTTGAGAGAAGAATAAGGTCAACTACTTTTTTCATCACGATCTTGTCAAATATTTTCTATCCAACAAGGAAATCTCACAAGATCTTCACTCAAGAGGTAAGGATCAAACCCTAGTTTTCAATTTCGAGTTTGGGGTAAAATATGGGTGATGGGGAGTATGATTCTTGGGTGTAGGAGTATTATTTATACATTCATGTACTAATAAGGTTTGTGGGAAGATTGTTGAGCTCAAATAAGTAAGGATTGAGTTGTGAATTGAAATATATCTTGTGAAAGAACCTTGTAACCAATTTGCCCACCTGGTGTTTAATAAAATGCTCGAATGACCTGAGACCAAGAATATCTTCCTAATTATGGTTCACTTTTGTTATGTTTCAAATTATATTTAAGTTTCTAGGATTTTTGGAACATTGTAGTAATTTAAGGATGGCTCAAAGCGAGGTATGTTGGCTAAACTACTCTCTTATAATTGAATTCTATGATGTTCCCGTAAGTTTCAAGTATGGTTGGTTCAAGTTCCTTANTTGGAGAGTTCATTTTCCTATTTTTTTCAACCCGACCCCATTTGGATAAATAGCCTTTGGGGCTCATTTTAAAGACAAAAACCTGATATTTTTAGAGAGAAGTGAGAGTGTTCTTGAGAGAAGAATAAGGTCAACTACTTTTTTCATCACGATCTTGTCAAATATTTTCTATCCAACAAGGAAATCTCACAAGATCTTCACTCAAGAGGTAAGGATCAAACCCTAGTTTTCAATTTCGAGTTTGGGGTAAAATATGGGTGATGGGGAGTATGATTCTTGGGTGTAGGAGTATTATTTATACATTCATGTACTAATAAGGTTTGTGGGAAGATTGTTGAGCTCAAATAAGTAAGGATTGAGTTGTGAATTGAAATATATCTTGTGAAAGAACCTTGTAACCAATTTGCCCACCTGGTGTTTAATAAAATGCTCGAATGACCTGAGACCAAGAATATCTTCCTAATTATGGTTCACTTTTGTTATGTTTCAAATTATATTTAAGTTTCTAGGATTTCTGGAATATTGTAGTAATTTAGAGAAAGTTCAATGCGAGGTATGTTGGCTAAACTACTCTCTTATAATTGAATTCCATGATGTTCCCGTAAGTTTCAAATATGGTTGGTTCAAGTTCCTTATTATCATGTTTCAAGTTTTTCCCAATAAATTCAATCGTCCTGAGCAAGCAAAGTGTCGATAAATTGACTAAAAGCTTATGAACTCAAGTGATGCANTATGGTTCACTTTTGTTATGTTTCAAATTATATTTAAGTTTCTAGGATTTTTGGAACATTGTAGTAATTTAAGGATGGCTCAAAGCGAGGTATGTTGGCTAAACTACTCTCTTATAATTGAATTCTATGATGTTCCCGTAAGTTTCAAGTATGGTTGGTTCAAGTTCCTTATTCTCATGTTCCGATTTGTTCTCGATAAATTCAATCATCCTGAGTAAGCAAAGTGTCGAGAATTATGTATTCAAAATGTGTTCTGAA
>AWOL01S0002140.1:4187-16261 GCA_000715115.1 Nicotiana otophora
TATTCACTATTCCTGTTGATTCATGGTATATTGACTGCTCCGGTAATCATTCTGTTGTAGTTCTTCATCTTGTATTCCCCTCAGTATACTCCCCTCCTGACATTTCCTGTTTAGTTCTTCATTTTTGTTATTGGTATATACACTGTTAAATTGTACAGGTTGATTTGTAGGTGCCTTGCCTTAGCCTTGTCACTATTTCGTCGATGTTAGGCTCGACACTTACCAGTACATGGGGTTGGTTGTACTGATGCTGCACTCTGCACTTTCTGTGCAGATTTTGATATCGGCTCAGGTTGATCGAGATTTTGTTATTGATCCGNTGTGCAGATTTTGATATCGGCTCAGGTTGATCGAGATTTGCTATTGGTCCGTTGTCCGGAGACTCAAGGTAGATCTGTCGGTGTTCACAGACCTTGAAGTCCCCGTCTATCTTTTATGTCCTACTGTTTTCTTTCATTTGGACAATTGTATTTCATTCAGACTATTACTTGTAGTAAATTCTAGAATGCTCGTGAATTGTGACTCTAGATCCGGGTGGTAGTAATTAATGCAGTTTTATGATATTCCGCACTTAATATATTTCATCTTAGTTAATTATTGTTAATCCCTGAATGGAAATAAGGAATTGGTTAATGATTCTCTAACGTTGGCTTGCCTAGCAAGTGAAATATTAGGCGCCATCACGGTCCCGTCGGTGGGAAATTTTGGGCCGTGACATTTTTACTACTGATTTTTGGCTACAGCAGTGTGCGAATTTCTGATGCACAAAGCTGATTTTGGAAGCTTATATCTCCTAATCTATAAGGAATTTGGAGATTATCAAAACACGCAAGTTGTAGTCCTTTGATTCTAGTTTCCAGAAAACTAAATTATTCATCATTTAGATATTTGTACAGAAAGTTATGATCGATTTACTGAAGGCTGGTAGCAATTTTTATTTGCTTGGAAATAGGAGACAAAGTCGCATTTCACACGTGCGACTTGCCTAGCGAGAATGCTTAAAATCGAAAGTTTGTCATTTTTACTCATTTTTGAGTTTTGAGTCTCGGATTTAGGCAATTCCAAAGGGGGTTTTCATGAATTCGATTTCGGTAAGTGCTTTCTATCCGCAAGTGATTGTATTTCATAAATCCATATCAATATTCATCATTTATTTCGGATTTAGATGGAAGAAATTGTGATTTTTGTAAAACTTTTCAAAAACAAAAATTTAGGATTTGAAAGATAATCCAATGTCGGAATTCGATAATTTTTATATGGTTGGACTCGTCTCGGAATGGGTGTTCGAATTTCGTGAGTTTTTCTGAGATTCGAGATGTGGGTTCCACTGTTGATTTTTTAGATGAATATCGAATTTTAATCCGAAAAATCTGTAATTTTATATAGAATTAATTCCTACGATTCGTATTGAGTGTATTGAATTGTTTATGACTAGATTTGAAGCTTTCTGACACCAATTCGGGAGGCAAAGGTTTATTGGAATCTTGAATTTGGTTGCGAAGCGAGATAAGTGTCGTGGTTAACCTTG
This sequence comes from Nicotiana otophora, assembly GCA_000715115.1. Classification (NCBI taxonomy): domain Eukaryota; kingdom Viridiplantae; phylum Streptophyta; class Magnoliopsida; order Solanales; family Solanaceae; genus Nicotiana; species Nicotiana otophora. The sequence continues at coordinate 5,716 of AWOL01S0002140.1, forward strand.
ACTTGAGGGAAAAGAACCCTTGAATTATTTGTTAAGTGAATTTCATGAGTAATGACGTATAGGCGAGGTGACGAGAGCCTATATGTCGTCAAATTGATTGTTTGCATATTTATCTAATAATCATAACTTATTTTAAATCATGAATTAATTATTATATTAATTATTTCTCTCATATTCCTTGTCCAATATTATGTCTTAAATTCATGCTATAATTGCTACATGTTTATTTGAATTATGTGTCTTAATTGCTACTTGACATTTAGCACATTAAATATTAAATTGCCTATTTTCTCCCTGATTTTCACAATTAATTGTTACTTGTCATTACTTGTTTTCCAAATAAATTATAATCATTGTATGCTTTATTGCCTAATAATTTCTTATTTAATATAATATTTATTGGAATATTTTTACATTTAAGAATTGTTTAAGTTTATATTGTTGGAGCGGGTTGCATGCCGCAATGCATTTATTTTAAGCTTATATTGTGGGAGCGGGTTGCACACCGCAATGGATTTATTAAAAGTTTATATTGTTGGAGCGGGTTGCACGCCACAACGGAATTTAATTGAAAGATTATATTGTTGGATCGGGTTGCACGCCGCAACGGATTTTATGTTAAGTTTATATTGTTAGAGCGGGTTGCACGCCGCAACGAAAAGTTTTTGAAGGATTATGACTGCTGAATTGACTTCAATTATTGATATGATTTACCCGTTTTACCTCTATTTCTGTTATTATTATTATTATTATTATTATTATTATTGCGTACATGTTAATGTAAGCGACATGCCTTAGCCTCGTCACTACTTTATCGAGGTTACTCATACTACACTCTTCACTTCCTGTGCAGATATCGGAGTTGGCCCCAACGGCGTACTGTAGATTTGCTCGGATTCAGCTATCAGAGGAGACTTGAGGTATAGCTGCATGGTGTTCGCAGCTCTGAAGTCCCCTTCTACTATATCTTAGCTGTGTGCTTTCTTTCAGACAGCTTTATTTTTATTCAGACCCTTGTTTGTATTATTCTAGAAGCTCGTACACTTGTGACTTCAGTTCTGGAATGGTATTTAGACATCGTTATTATTTTGGTTTATTCACTTTAATTCAGACATTATTTCAGTTGTTTGGTTTCTTTACTATTTAATTAAAATGAATTGTTAGGCACCATCACGGTCCCGAATGTGAGAATTTCGTGTCGTGACATTAAGTATATGAGTAATTTCACACACATACATTATATTATAATTGATGATCAATTACATACATTACTACGTACGAAAACTTTATCAATTGATGAATTGATAAACTAATATTATTCTATTTTAAATATGTTTAGTCGATTGTTATATGTTATCATTTACTTAATGCTAATAACTTCTTGTGTTTATTTAATTTGTGATCCATATATACATGTCAAAGAAGTTTAGTATTCTTCTATATTTCATTCATTCATCACTAATAATGCATGACATAGATTAATCGATATAGGCCGAGACGTTTTGTTTTTAATATTCATCGATATGGGTCGAGACGTTTTGTTTTTAATATTCATCAATGTATCTAAGTAAGTTATAAGTCGATGAATCTATTTACAAATAGATATATTTGACGATGATCAATTATATATACTAATTAGATTATTGCTTCTTCACAAGTCTATCCCCAAAAGAACCCGACCTTGTAGCCCTAGCATTTCGCGTTCTTAGATGCGACTATACCTATATATACACACACACACACACACACACATCGTTGTACTACTTTACTATATATAGCTTGTTATAGTATATGTTAGTGTATTCATTATTTTTATTACAAAATAAAGTATTAACAGATTATATTTATATTATTTAGATAGTAAATATTAATGTGATTCAAAAGTTTGACCATGTTTGACATATAAACCAACCGAAATTGGTCGGTAACATCTTCTCCCGTAATAACCGATTGACTTTGGTCGGTAAATTCAACTATAAATTTTATAAAATATTTTGAATAATAATATAATTATTAAAATTTAAAAATGTGGGTCCATATTACCGACCAATGTTGGTCGGTAATCAAAAAGGTGCTTTGACTAAGCAAGTCTAACCATTACGTTCAAATGTTTGACCAATATACCAACCAATTTCGGTCGGTATGTAATTTTAAAAAATATAAAATATTTTTTGGTAGTTTCCGTCCGCTTTGGACGGCTTTTTGGTCGTTTTTATTGACCGACCAATGTTGGTCGGTATGCTCGATCGGATTTTTTTGGATTTCTAGTAGTGTACAACTTTAATACAATTTCATAAATATATTAAATATCATCTTCTTTTTCGAGTTTAAATCTAAAATTCAGCCAAAATCAAGTCTAATCTTCACCAAAACACCTTCAAAATTGAGATATAAACTCCAAAGAATATTTTGAATTATTTTCAACAACACCCAATCCAAACAAACAATGATTTTTGACAACCTAAATTCGAATTCAAAGTTTTGAAGCTTTTTAATGGTTGTCAATGTTGGAGAATCAAACACTTTCAAAATTTATTGATTGACAATTTCAATTCGAACATCAATTGTGCAACATGAAAGGAAATTGCTAAGCTAAAACTCAATATTTGGCATGACCCAAAATCTCACCTATCGTGATGGCGCCTCTCTCAATACTAGGCAAGCCGACAATCTCAATAAACCACCATATCTTTTAAGTTTGAAAACATGATAATTAAATTCAGCGGAAGAAATCTCACAAATACAAATATAACACTCCCAAAACTTGGTGTCACTGAGTACATGAGCATCTAATATGAATACAATGTCCGACTGATAAAAACCATTGTCTGAAAGTATAGAACAGTACAATAAGTGAAGGAAAGAGAGACAAGGTCAGCGAACGCCAGGCAGCTATCCTGATAGTCTCCAACTGGTAACACACTGAGGTCTAACAGTCGCCGTGTCCGGAAGCACCTGGATCTGGACACAAGGTGTAGAGTGTAGTATGAGTACAACCAACTCAATAAGTAACAAGACTAACCTCTGGGCTGAAAGTAGTGACGAGATCAGTAGGTACAGTCCAGTATAAATAATGGTACAAAAATGTAGGCATGCTTTCAAGTTCAACAGTAAAACTCAGTACAAGTGAAATAGATTAATACTGCATGATATGAGGAATATGACATCTCAGTAGAAAGACCTCATGTAAATACTGGTCACAAATTATTCGGTCACTCGGTACAGTTTATGGCCAATCCAGCCCAGGGGTGTTCCAACCCGTATATAAATACACATCGACTGACAGTCAGTCACTCAATACCGTACAAGGCCAATCCACCCCTGGGGTAATTTATCCCCAAATGTAAATGATACGGACAAGATCCATGTCCAGGTAAATTCATTACAATATAAATAAGTAAGGCAAGTCCATGCCCTGGGAAATACATCCCGAATATGTATAATCATCTACGCTTACTGGGGGTGTGTACAGACTCCAGAAGGGCTCCTTCAGCCCAAGCGCTATATAAAGCCTTTATGACCTACTGCAGGCGGGTAGTCTTGATCCGTATAATAATAAAGCCTATAAGGCCTGCTGCAGGCGCGTAACCCCGATCCATAAAATAGTAAAGCCAATAAGGCCTGCTGCAGGCGGGCAGCCCCGATCCAGAAAAAGATGTGTATAAGAGACAGAAGTGGTATCGCCTATTTCATTGCCAATGTTGACCACCTGGAACATCTCTACGTTCTTGGATAGCGGCCACAACATTCTTGGATAGCAGCCGCAAAAATCCGTAATTGTGCAATTTTGACTCTATATTATTACTGTACTAATGAATTATAAGTATCTGATTTATAATTGCCTTACAAATAACCTGAGATAGCAGCCGCAACATTCTTGGATAGCAGCCGCAAAAATCGTTTGACTGTATAGTATACCTGCCAAATCCATCATGCCACCTTAAACAAAAATTATTTGAGAAATTATCTGTNTACCATGGGTCCCAAAAATATCGGCACGTAGCCTAAACATGATCTTTAATAAGAGCCTCATCTCAGTTTCTCTAACACGTGGGAAACTATTTAGATAATAACATGATTCCTAAATTTTTCAACTCCACGGAATTTATTCAAGTCACAATTTCAATGGTGCACGTCCACACGCTCGTCAACTATTGTGTGCGTTACTTCTAAACAACTTATATAACTCCAATTCGGGGATTCATGCCCTCATAACCAAGTTTAGAAGTGTTACTTACCTCAAGCCGTATAATTCTTTATTCTGCAATATCTTTTCCACGTGAATTGGCCTCCAAATGCCTCGAATATAGCCACAAATCATTTGATCCAGTCAATAAAATTTATTGAAATTAATTCCATAAGCAAATACTAATTTTCCAACAAAATCTGAAATTTAGCTCAAAAATCGCCCGTGGACCCCACGTTTCGGAATCCGACAAAATCACAAAATCCGACAACCCATTCAATTACGAGTCCATCCATACCAATTTTATCAAATTCTGATAACAACTCGGCCTCCAAATCTATAATTTCCGTTTTTGAAAGATTTTGTAAAAATCCCATTTTCTTCCATTTAAATCTGAATTAAATGATGAATATATCCATGGATTTATGAAATATAATTACTTTTGGATATAGGACACTTACCCAAGTTGAAATATTGAAGAAATTCTCAAAATCGCCCAAGAACCGTGCTCCAAAAATCCAAAACGAAATGAAGGAAATGACCATTTTTCGTCCTTAAGTTTATGCCCAAAAAACACTATTCTGGTCGCTAAAAGTGCACGCCAGAACTATTTAAACCAACAGTTTTGTTTTCTCTAAAAAGGCTATAACTCCATCATACGAATTCGGAATTCAACGATTCTTGTTCCTATGAGTCATAAATAATAATACGAACCTATTCATTCAATCGAAACGCAATTTGAAGCTCATTTGCTTAATGCGATACCAATTTCGCTCGTTAAACAATTAACTCATATTTCGCGCTAAAAATCCAACCGCGACTTGATGGAATTAGACAAAATTTTTCAGATCACTCTTATAATTCATTATCAAAATCTCGGAAGTCCCGAAATCAAATTTTGATCTCTAGAACTAAAAATGGATCATTACATGCTTATGCTGAAAACATAACATTCTTCCCCGCTAGTCTGTAGTATATCAACCATAACTTCTTGTACTCAACTCCAACTGCCAAACAGTTTAAATTTCTACAAACTAGATACAACTTTCATGTTTTGCTTATCACCCAACTCCTTATAGATTGTGATATATAAGCTCCCAAAGTCGGCTCCACGCATCAGAAATTTTTGGTGAAACTGCTTTACCAGCCTTCATTCAGTCGACCATAACTTTCTGTATAAATGTTTAAATGATGAATGGTTTAGTTTTCTGGAAACTGGAATCAAAGAACTACGACTTTCATGTTTCAATACTTTTCATATTCCTTATAGATTTTGAGACACAAGCTTCCAAAGTCAGCTCCGTGATTGCACCAGTTGCTGTCCAAAAACAGCTTCTGCAGCAGAAAACTTCCAGCAGCTCTTTTTGTCCGAAATCCATTTCGTTAACCTTCCAAAATCCACCCGAGGACCTCGGGACCATAATCAAATATACCAACATGTCCCAAAATATAATACAAACTTAGTTGAGTCTTCAAACCATGCCAAACAACGCCGAAATTATGAATCGCGCATCGAATTGAATTATGCGTTTTTAAATCTTCCAATTTTTATATTTTGCGCCGAAACGTATCAAATCAACTACGATTGACCTCAAATTTTGCACATAAGTCATAAATGACATAACGGATCTATGAAAATTTTCATAATTGAATTCCGACTTCGATATCAAAAAGTCAACTCCCCGATAATCTTCCCAAAACTTTAACTTTCGTCATTTTAAGTCTAATTCCTCTACCGACCTCCAAATAATTTTCCGGACACGCTCCTAAATCCAAAATCATCATACGGAGCTATTGGAATCATTAAAACTCTATTCCAGGGTCGTCTACAGATAAGTCAATATCCGGTCAACTATTTCATCTTAAGCTTCCAACATGAAATTCATTCTTCCAAACTAACTCCGAAATACCTTAAAAATAAACCAACAATTCATACAATACATAATACCTCTGTCACGACCCAAATTTTCCTTCATTGGGTATCATGATGGCACCTAGTCTTAGGGACTAGGTAAGCCTAACAATAATTAAAACAACAANTTTATGAAAAGATAGCATGACAGTAGAGGAGGTAAAATCTTCAGTTAAGTCAAATAAGAGTCAAATAGGCAATAAGAGTGAATCCTGANATTGGGTATCATGATGGCACCTAGTCTTAGGGACTAGGTAAGCCTAACAATAATTAAAACAACAACATTATTTAAATAGAATCTCGAAACATTTCCAAAACTGGTAGTACAAGTCATAAGCTCTACAGATTGTTTGCTAGAAAACTTCTAAATACAACTGTCCAGAAATAAGAATAAACAGTGCAAAACGAAAANGCCTAAGAATCCTAAAAGGCCAACTCTCCACAAATAAGTCCGAGCACGCACTCGTCACCTCACGTGCATGGACTACAATCAACATAGAAGACTCAATCCTAAGGGGAAAATCCCTCACACAAGGTTAGGCAAGATACTTACCTCGAACCGAGCTCAAACAGTCCGTAAGAATGCCCTTCCCTCAAATATCCGACTCCAAATGGTCCAAATCTAACCAAACACAATTGCNTTTGAGTCTCCACAACAACAGTCCACCCAGCTAGCTAACGAACAAGTACCTGGATCTGCACAAACATATGCAAAGGAGTAGCATGAGCACAACACAGCGGTGCCCAGTAAGTATCAAGACTAACCTCGGTGGAGTAGTAATGAGGAACAGTCAAGACACCCACTGATCTAATAAACTGAACAGATATAAGTACATGAATAACAGAAGTATGATGTCTACATAAAAACTATGCAATATGACTCACAATACAGTAATGGCATTAAAGCAAGAAACAAAAAGTAGCAGCGGAATATCATGAAAATGACGCAGACAAAGTGAATGGAATACAACCTAAATCCGGAATCACAAATACAACAAGGACAAGTAATAACTCAGTAATTACAACCGCTTTTACATCAGGTTTTAGTCAACAACTCCACGAGGTACCGAACCTCGGACAATTCACAACTCACGGGTCTCAATACCTGAACCCTAACACTTGGCATCCTGTGCCCTCATAACACCTCATAACCACACTAATGACTCACGTGCCAATAGAGCCATTCTCACATAGAAGGCAAGTAAACAAGGGTGAGCATTTATACTCAACAATATCAAGAACACCTCTTATCCGATAAGAGTGTTTAACTACGTGTATGCTTGTGAAAGTGTCCTAACTTAGTCCATACCAGCAAATAAGCATAAGGAAGAAGAAGAATGGACAACACATAGAATATTTTCTCACAGCTTTCACAAGATCAAGCTCACATAGGTACGTATACCACTACACAAATATCAACAACAAGAATGCCCCCAGGCCATAAATCATTACAAACCAATCCCTGACACAGCCCACCTTGTCTTGCCACATGTGCAATAGTAACATAATTGCCTGCCTTGTCTCGCCACATGTGCATAATAATGTTCTAGCCTTGTCTCGCCACATGCGCAACCCATACATATATATATATCCCACCTTGTCATGCCGCATGTGAAAATATCAATAGTAACAATAGCACGGCANTGTGGTGCCCACTTCTCGGAATTGAGTAAAAATCACAAAATATGAACACTTATTCACTCACAAGTCCAACCATATAAGAATTACTCAAATCCGACCACAAATCCCCTTTAAAAACTTGAAATCTTCATAGAAGAAGTTCTTCCAATTTTTCCTAATTGCAACCCCAAAAATACAAAACTAAATGGATAAAACAACTATAGATTAATGGAATACAACCGAAAACGAGTTAGGAATCATTACCCCAAAGTTTCCTCTGAAAATCCCTCGAAATATCGCCAAATTCTGAGCTCTCAAGTCCAAAAACGAAGAATGAAACCAAACCCTCGGATTTCTCTNAACAACAACAACAATGGTAATAATACAAAGTACGACAAGTAAATCATCTCAAGAACTTTTAAATCACAGGAAATATGTGAGACCAAATCACAAGGAATAACCACAGTAAAGAATGCTAGGCGTAAAGAGAACAGCTCAACAAAGGGGAAACTAATGTGTATCAACGATCCCACAATATACATTTCAACAATAGGGAAACTAACATGAGTCANCTCTGCGCGACCGCAGGAGCGCATGTCCAACCGCACCTGCGCTTCCTCTCGCTTCTGCGCGCTAAAATCCACTTCTGCGGAGCTGCTGATGCGCACAATTTCTCCGCACTTGCGGAGACTGTCAAGTCCAGCTCTTCTTGCACCTGCGCCTCAATCTTCGCATCTGCGGGCATCGCAGATGCGGAATTTTCCTCGCACCCGTGACCCATGGCACTCCTCCATTTTTCCGCTTCTGCGCTTGCCTCTCCACACGTGCGCTCTCGCACCTGCAACCTCTTTTCCGCAGTTGCGAAAATACCAGAATCCTGAAGACTTAGAAGTAACACAAATCAAACTTTTAGTCCGTTAAGCACCCGAAACTCACCCGAGCCCCCCGGTACCTCAACCAAACATACAAACCAATCCTAAAACACCATACAAACTTAGTCGAGCCCTCAAATCACATCAACTAACGATGAAACTACGCATCGCACCATGAATCGAACTTATAAATTTCAAATCTTTCAACTTCTAAAACTTGTGCCGAAACCTATCAAATCAACCCGGAATAAAGTCAAATTTTTCAGGCAAGTCCCAAATAACATAACAGAGCTTTTCCAACTCTCGGAATCACATTCCGACCCCGATATCAAAAAGTCCAATTCTGGTCCAAATCTCCAAAAATTCGACTTTCGCCGTTTCAAGCCTAAATCAGCTACAGACCTTAGATGTACTGTCCGGACACGCTCCTAATTCCAACATCACCCAGCGGAGCTAATGGAATCGACGGAACTCCATTCCGGAGTCGTCTTCACATATTTCCGACTATGATAAAAATCCTAAGACTTAAGCTTCCATTTTAGGGACTAAGTGTCTCAAATCACTCTGAATTATCCAGTAACTGAATTCAACAACGCACGCAAGTCAATACACATAATATGAAGCTTCTCAGGGCCTTATGCCACCAGGCGGGACCTAAATTCTCAAAACGACTGGCCGGGTCGTTACATTTTTCCCCTCTTAAACAAACGTTTGTCTTCGAACGTGCTAAGAATCGCCTCGAAGTCTTCAAATCACTGAAGGTACATATCCAACACACACCCGGGGGCGACTCACATCACCCCAATCCATATAAGCCTAACGACACCATCCCAACTGTAATTCATCCTTTCATCCAATACCGATAAGCCTTAGAGTCAAAATTCTTACCTTACATTTGTCTTCAAAAGACCCGATTCTAAATCCATAACCGATAACAGTCCCAATCAGCTGTAACAACTCATGCCTACACCCACAAGGTACGACCACACAACAAAACGCCACACATAGGCCCATGATAACATTTCTGGTCACAATAGTTGCCCGAAATCAAAACCAGCACCAGCAATTAGACCCATATCTGTTAGCAACCCGTTTCAAACCTCCACAACGCTGATAATGATGCAAGAAACACGAAAACCTCATAACTATACACCCAATTCAACAAATCACAACTAACACCATCGGGCACACACCCCGCAAGCAAAAACTCAAGAAGCACATAACGAAATGGACTAAGTATGTAAAGGGAAACACATAAGATAAATATCAAACAAGCCCGACAGGCACAACTTTCTAACAATACCCTACTACGAATCAATTCAAAAGGAAAAATCAAAGTACATGAACAAATCATAAGGATCGCATCCCGGTATCACCCTCCACCGCGGCACACAGCCCGGCTCAAACATAACAAATCACATGGAGTCGCGAAGGTCTCTCCCTCAACTCTAAAACACAAGTAGAATACATATCATACCAATGGAAATCTTCCACTAACTCAATTCTGCCAATAAAATCTCAACACTTGCTAAATTCTCACCCCGGTAGAGTATCAAATCACACATTATAACCAAATTTACTCAGGAATCACATCAAACCTGCCATAATGGACAACATGAATTCACTTATAGTCTTGTAACTTTCAATAATGGATAGTAACAAACAATAGACACGGCTATCACTCATAGAATCTCCCAACGGGGTAAATATCTAAACATAATACTAAGTCATAAACTCACCCATAGGTGCAACCACAAGTAGGGGAACTCGCCCCGATAAGCAGGACCGAATCAAAACACGAATGGTGCCCCTCTGTAACAAATCAAAAGCATACATGTATGACATCATCTGGCGCAGTGGCCTCAAGCCTATTATATGAAACACATCAACGAGTCGGGCCTTCCCCTCTTGGGCACCCTCTACTCGCCTGAATACTCCGCTGTGACACACCTGTCC
>AWOL01S0002147.1:0-11129 GCA_000715115.1 Nicotiana otophora
GAAACTATTTTTCCCGAAATAGCATCCCGCGTTTTAGCCACCCTTATCACACCGCATGACTTCAGTAGTTACCCCTACTAGCCCCACGTATCAAGCCACCCTTATCTCACCGCATGCTTTTCAATACCCAGACCTTATACCACCGCATGCATATTAATATCACAATATATCACAATTTGCACCTCAAGTGCCCAATATTTCAATTTTCCACAATAAATCAACAACAATATTTTTCAATAATAAAGAACTCACGGCTCATGCCAGAATAATCCAACAATAATATTTTTCAACAATAAAGAGCTCACGGCTCCATCACAATGAGTACCAAAATATCTTACGAAACTACTCAAGAATAAATAATTCAGGAAAATAATATTTTAAATTTTTAATACGTTGCTTCAATATCAAATTTAAAAATATCAAATACATCATATTAATTTTTAAAAAAAAACCTTCAAATAATGCACACTATAAAAGGAATCAAGTTTCAATTAAACAGGTAAAACAATTAGCAGGAAAAGGTCAAACAAATTTAAACTATATATCTCAGATCAATGATGAAGAATATAACAAGATAAAATAATTTAATAAATACACAACAATGATCTACACAATTTAAAAATATAATCTTTTATATTTAGCCCGTGTACACACTTGTCACCTCGTGTACACGACTTTCAACACATTTCAATAATCACATTAATATCAATTCTAGGGAAACTTTCCCCCACACAAGGTTAGACAAGTCACTTACCTCGACTTGCTCTAATTTAACCAAGTATTATGCTTTTTCCTCGATTTTCTGACTCCGATCGACTCGTATCTAGTCATAATTAATTCGATACAGTCAAAAAAATTATAGAAATCAATTTCATAAGGAAATATTACATTTTTCAATGAAATTCGAAATTAGCTCAAATATTGCCCGTGGGACCCACATCTCGGAATCCGGCAAAACGTACAAAATCCGACAACCCATTCAATTACGAGTCCAACCATACCAGTTTCACTCAAATCCGACTCCGGATCGACACCGAAATCTCAAAAATTCGTTTCTATGAGATTTCTAAAATTTCCCAAATTTCAATCTCAAAACACTAATTAAATGATGAAAACAATGATATATTCGTGTATATTGACCAAATCCAAGTTAGAATCACTTACCCAAATGTTTTTCCTTGAAAATATATCAAAATCACCTATCCTCAAGCTCCAATTCGTCAAAAAGGCAAATGGGACGAAGTCCCCTATTTTTATAACTTATAGATTTGTGAGGGAGCTCGATTTTGTCAGGGAGTTCGATTTGTCAGGGAGCTCGATTTTGTCAGGGAGCTCGATTTGTCTGGGAGCTCGATTTTGTCAGGGAGCTAGATTTGTCAGGGAGCTCGATTTGTCTGGGAGCTCGATTTTGTCAGGGAGCTAGATTTGTCAGGGAGCTCGATTTGTCAGGGAGTCCGATTTTGACAGGGAGCTCGATTTTGACAGGCATCCCGATTTTGACAGGCATCCCGATTTTGGCAGGCAGCCCGATTTTGACAGCATTTCCAGCAGAAAAATTGCAGCAGCTTTTGCAGTAGCTAAGTCCCACTTTTGATCCGTTAATCATCCGAAACTTTCCGGAAAAATTTTACGGACTGCGCACGCAAGTCGAGTAATGATAAATAGTGCTTAGATCACAGAATTAATCATTAAATTTAAAGATGATATTTTGGGTCATCACATTCTCCACCTCTAAAACAAACGTTCATCCTCGAACGGAGTTAGAAAAAGTACTTGAGCTGGTGAATAAGTGTGGATAACCGCTGCGCATATCATGCTCGGCCTCCCAAGTCGCCTCCTCGACCGGATGACCCCTCCACTGATCCTTCACGGAAGCAATGTTCTTTGACCTCAGCTTTCGAACCTGCCTATCTAAAATAGCCACTGGTTCCTCAACATAAGATAGAACCTTGTCCAACTGAACCGAACTGAAGTCTAACACATGAGACGGATCGCCGTGATATTTTTAAAGCATAGAAACATGGAATACCGGATGAACCACAGAGAGACTAGGTGGTAGCGCAAGTCTGTAAGCCACCTATCCAACCCTTTCAAGAATCTCAAAAGGCCCAATATACCTAGGGCTCAACTTGCCCCTCTTCCCGAACCTCATCACACCCTTCATAGGGGAAACCCGGAGCAATACCTGCTCACCAACCATGAATGCAACATCGCGAACCTTCCGATCCGCATAACTCTTCTATCTAGATTGGGTTGTACGAAGTCGATCCTGAATCAACTTAACCTTTTTCAAGGCATCCTGAACCACGTCTGTACCCAATAGTCTAGCCTCACCCGGTTCGAACCAACCCACTGGAGACTGGCACCGCCTACCATATAAAGCCTCATATGGAGCCATCTGAATGCTTGACTGGTAACTGTTGTTATAAGCAAACTCCGCAAGTGGTAAGAACTGATCCCAAGCACACCCAAAATCTATCACACACGCAAGAAGCATATCCTCCAGTATCTTAATAGTGCGTTCGGACTGCTCGTCCGTCTGAGGGTCAAATGTTGTACTCAACTCTACCCGAGTACCCAACTCATGCTGTATTGCCCTACAAAACCGTGAGGTAAACTGTGTACCCCGGTCAGAGATGATAGATACCGGTACACCGTGAAGTATGACAATCTCGCGAATATATACCTGAGCCAGCTGCTCTGAGGAGTAAGTAGTAATCACAGGAATGAAATGAGCTGATTTGGTCAGCCTATCCACAATCACCCAAACTGCATCAAACTTTCGCTGAGTCCGTGGGAGCCCAACAACGAAATCCATAGTGATCTGCTCCCATTTCCGTCTGGAATCTCTAACTTCTAAAGTAATCTACCCGGTCGCTGATGCTCATATTTCACCTGTTGACAATTTAGACACCGAGATACATACCCTACTATGTCTTTCTTCATCCGCCTCCACCAATAGTTGTCTCAAGTCCTGATACATCTTTGCAGCACCCGGATGAATGGAGTACCACAAACTGTGAGCCTCTTGGAGAATCAACTCATGCAAGCCATCCACATTAGGCATACATAGCTTGCCCTACATCCGTAATACATCGTCATCTCCAATAGTGACTTCTTTGGCATCATCGTGCCGAACTGTATCCTTAAGGACAAGCAGATGGGGGTCATCATACCGGCGTTCCCTGATACGATCATAAAGATAAGACTGAGAAACCACACAAGCCAAAAATCGACTTGGCTCGGAAACATCCAATCTAACAAACTGGTTGGCCAAGGCCTGAACATCCAAGGCCAAAGGCCTCTCGACTACCGGTAAATATGCTAAGCTGCCCAAACTCTCCGCCTTACAACTCAAGGCATCGGCCACCACATTGGCCTTCCCAGGATGATAGAGAATGGTGATATCATAATCCTTAAGCAACTCCAACCACCTCCGCTGTCGCAAATTAAGATCCTTCTGTTTAAACATATGCTTTAGACTTCGGTGATCGGTGTAGGTCTCACAATGGACACCGTACAAATAATGCCGCCAAATTTTTAAGGCATGAACAATAGCTGCTAACTCCAGGTCATGTGCATGATAATTCATCTCATACACCTTTAACTGTCTGGACGCATAGGCAATCACCCTACCGTCTTGCATCAACACTGCGCCGAGACCAATACGCGATACATCACAATACACAGTATAAGATCCTATACCTGTAGGTAATACCAATACTGGGGCTGTACTCAAAGCTGTCTTGAGCTTTTGGAAGCTCTCCCTACATTTCTCGGTCCACCAAAACGGAGCACCCTTCTGGGTCAATTTGGTCATAGATGCAGCAATAGAAGAGAAACCCTTTACAAATCGGCGATAATACCCAGCCAAACTAAGGAAACTCCGGATTTCCGTAACTGAAGACGGTCTGGACCAACTCTGCACTACTTCAATCTTCTTTGGATCTACCTTGATCCACTCGCATGAAACTATATGACCCAAAAATCCCACTGACTCAAGCCAGAATTCACACTTTCAAAATTTTGCATATAACTTCCTTTCTCTCAAAATTTGAAGCACAGTCCTCAGGTGTTGTTCATGATCTTCCCAACTCCGGGAATACACCAGAATGTCGTCAATAAACACAATGGCAAAGGAATCAAGATAGGGCTGAAATACACTATTCATTAAGTGAATAAATGTTGTTGGGGTGTTGGTCAGCCCAAAAGACATCACAAGGAACTCGTAGTGACCGTACCGAGTCCTAAAAGCAGTCTTCGGAATATCTGGCTCACGAATCTTCAACTGATGATAACCTGAACGCAAGTCAATTTTAGAGAATACCCTGGCACCCTGAAGATGATCAAATAAGTCATCAATACGTGGCAATGGATACCTGTTCTTCACTGTAACCTTGTTCAACTGGCGATAATCAATACACATCCGCATAGAACCATCCTTCTTCTTTACAAATAAGACAGTAGCACCCCACGGCGATACACTAGGTCGAATGAAACCCTTATCAAGTAATTCCTGTAACTGTTCTTTTAATTCTTTCAACTCTACTGGGGCCATACAGTATGGTGGAATAGAAATGGGCTGAGTACTCGGTAATAAATCAATACCAAAATCAATATCCCTGTCGGGTGGCATACCCGAAAGATCTGCTGGAAATACATCAGGAAAATCCCTTACTACAGGAACTGACTCTACAGTAGGAGTATCAATACTAACATCTCTCACATAGGCCAGATACGCATCACACCCCTTCTTAACTATTCGTTGAGCTTTAAGAAATGAAACAACCCTGCTAGGAACATGATCCGAGGTACCTCTCCACTCTAGCTGTGGTAGACCCGGCATAGCCAATGTCACTGTCTTGGCATAAAAATCAAGGACAGCGTGATAGGGCAACAACCAGTCCATGCCCAAAATAATATCAAAATCAACCATACTGAGCAATAATAAATCAGCTCTAGTCTCAAAACCACTGATAACAATTAAACACGACTGATACACATGGTCCACAATAATGGATTCACCCACGGATGTAGATACATAAACAGAAGAACTCAAGTAATCACGTGATACACCTAAATACAGGGCAAAATAATATGACACATAAGAATAAGTGGAGCCTGGATCAAATAAAACTGATGCATCTGTATGATAGACCGAAATAATACCTATGATAACAGAATCGGATGCAACGGCATCTGTCCTAGTAGGAAGGGCATAATATCTGGCCTGGCCTCCCCTTCTAGGGCGACCTCTACTTGCCCGACCTCCACCTCTAGCTGGTTGTGCAGGTGGAGAGGCAACTGGTGCAGTAATCATGGCCTGAGAAGCTTGAGGACCCTGTGGAATAGGTGGGTCCTGAGAAATTTATGGAGGTGCACCCCTCCTAAATCTGGGGCAATCTCTCATAATATGGCGAGTGTCACCACACTCAAAATAAGCCATCGGAGGACATGGCTATTGGAACTGGCTCGGGCTGGATCGACTAGAATGTCTGCTGAAAGCACCTACAGGAGGTATAGAAGACACTGGTGGTGCATAATATGGAACATGAGGTCTGGGAGTAGTCGGAATACCACTGGAAGTTGGAAATGCTGAATGAATAGGACGGCTCACATAACCTCTACCATGACGGGCTGCAACTGGGGCACGAGAATTATTATATGTTCCAGAATCTCGGGGTCTCTTAGCTTCCGTCTCTTCCCTCTCCCGAGTCCACATACCTTCCAATCTTCTAGCAATTGACACCACATGTTGGTATGTAATGTCCATCTCTAGCTCTCGGGCCATACTGTATCTGATACTAGGGTGAAGACCCTCAATAAATCCACGAATCAGCTCTCGAACAGTAGCAACTAAGGCTGGTGCATGACTAGCCAAATCACTGAATCGGACCGCATACTCTGACACGGTCATAGAACCCTGGCGCAACTGCTCAAACTCTGTGCTCCATGCATCTCTAAGACTCTGAGGAACATACTCCCTTAAGAACATATCCGAAAATTGAGTCCAAGTGAGTGAAGATGCCTCAGCGGGACTATCCAACTCATATGCCCACCACCACTGGTAGGCTGCTCCTCTAAACTGGAATGTCGTGAAAGAAACCCCACTGGAATCCACAATACCCATAGTAGGAAGGATACGGTGGCATTCCTCCAAAACACCCTAAGCATCCTCTGAAGCTAAACCGCTAAAAGTGGGAGGGTGGTACTTCTTATACCTCTCAAGCCTGAGCTGCTCCCCCACTGAAACTGTTGTCCTAATATCAGGCCGAACTGGGACAACTGGTTGCACTGGTATACCTCTAGGGAATGGTCAACTTGGGCACGTGGCTCTGGAGTACGGGCAGCGGGAGTCTGCACTCCTCCCCCAGCCTGAGATGTGGCAGGAGCAAGTGGAATTAATCCTGCCTGAGTTAAAGTGCCAAACATGCTCAAAAATTGGGCAAGAGTCTCCTGAAGTGCAGGAGTAGTAACAGGCGTCTCAGGTGCCTTCTCTCCAACTGGAGCTACTGGTGGCTTTGGTGCAGCAGTTCGTGCAGTTTCTCTGGCTGCACCACGTGGTCATCCTCGGCCTCTAGCATGGCCTCTGCCTCGACCCCGGCCTTTTGCGGCTCTAACAGGGGCGCGGGTGTCTAATCATCAGATCTAGTTGTGTGTGTCCTCACCATATGTAAGAGAATAGAAAGACAATTATTTAGAACTTTGAAATCAAGAAAGGCGCACTATAAGGAATCAAAGAAATGAATATTTCCTAACAGTTCCATAGCCTCTCGGAGATAAGTAAAGACGTCTCTGTACCGATCCGCAAGACTCTACTAAACCTGCTTGTGACTCATAACACCTATGAACCTAGTGCTCTGATACCAACTTGTCAAGACCCCAAATTCCCTCCGTAGGATGTCGTGATGGCACTTAGTCTCTAAAACTAGGTAAGCTTAACAATGCGAAATAATAATAAATATCTGAAATAAATAAACTACAATTCAAAGAATTTCAACTCCCAAAACCCGGTAGAAATAAATTACAAGCTTCTAAGAATTTATTCTCAATGTCTCTATATATTAAGGTCTAAATAAAATATAAGGAAGCAACATAAAATGATAGAAGGGGGCTCCGGAGTCTACGGATGCTGGCAGATATACCTCGAAGTCTCCGTGCGCAAGTAACTCACTGACGTCTAGGCTGGTAAGATGTACCCGGATCTGCACAAAAAGATGTGCAGAAGCGTAGTATGAGTACATTATAGCGGTACCCAGTAAGTGCCAAGCCTAACCTCGGTAGAGTAGTGACGAGGTCAGGTGAGGCCTTACTGGAATATAATAATGGCATGGTAAAATATTTAATAATATAGTAAAATAAAATGACATTGAAAATGAATCAAATAGTATGTCACATTTAATGACACCAAATAATTGCAAATAATATCTCGTGGAATCAAAACAGAATTTCTTTCAACTTTATAAAAATCACAACAATTAATCGAAGGAAACTATGGCCATAAATCAATATCAACAAGGGCACTACCGAGGTACCGCCTCGTAGTCCCAAATTATAAATAATTTCATAATATCCCATTTCTTTATATCACCGCGGGAGCCTTCACGATTTATTTAAAGAAAATATTTTTCCCGAAATAGCATCCCGCGTTTTAGCCACCCTTATCACACCGCATGACTTCTAGTAGTCACCCCTATAGGCCACACGTATCAAGCCACCCTTATCTTACCGCATGCATTTCAATACCCAGACCTTATACCACAACATGTGTATTAATATCACAATATATCACAATTTGCACCTCAAGTGCCCAATATTTTAATTTTCTACAATAAATCAACAACAATATTTTTCAATAATAAAGAGCTCACGGCTCATGCCAGAAGAATCCAACAATAATATTTTTTTCCACAATAAAGAGCTCACGGCTCATGCCAGAATAATCCAACAATAATATTTTTTCCACAATAAAGAGCTCACGGCTCAATCACAATGAGTACCAAAAAATCTTACGAAAATATTCAAAAATAAATAATTCGGGAAAATAATATTTCAAATTTTTAATACGTTGCTTCAATATCAAATTTAAAAATGTCAAATACTTCATATTAATAATATTTAATTTAAAGAAAATCAACCTTCAAATAATGCACAGTATAAAAGAAACCAAGTTTCAATTAAACAGGTAAAANAAAACAATTAGCAGGAAAATGTCAAACAAATTTAAAATATATATCTCAGATCAATGATGAAGAATATAACAAGATAAAATAATTTAATAAATGTGCAATAATGATCTACACAATTTAAAAATATAATCTTTCACATTTAGCCCGTGTACACACTCGTCGCCTCGTGTACACGACTTTCAACACATTTCAATAATCACATTAATATCAATTCTAGGAGAAATTTTCCCCACACAAGGTTAGACAAGTCACTTACCTCGACTTGCTCCAATTTAACCAAGTATTATGGTTTTTCCTTGATTTTCCGACTCTGATTGACTCGTATCTAGTTATAATTAATTCGATACAGTCAACAAAAATTATAGAAATCAATTTCATAAGGAAATATTATATTTTTCAATGAAATCCGAAATTAGCTCAAATATTGCCCGTGGGACCCACATCTCGAAATCCGGCAAAACGTACAAAATTCGACAACCCATTTAATTACGAGTCCAATCATACCAGTTTTACTCAAATCCGACTCCGGATCGACACTGAAATCTCAAAAATTCGTTTCTATGAGATTTCTAAAATTTCCCAAATTTCAATCTCAAAACACTAATTAAATGGTGAAAACAATGATATATTCGTGTATATTAACCAAATCCAAGTTAGAATCACTTACCCAAATGTTTTTCATTGAAAATATATCAAAATCGCCTCTCCTCAAGCTCCAATTCGTCAAAAAGGCGAATGGGACGAAGTCCCCTGTGTTTATAACTTACAGATTTGTCAGGGAGCTCGATTTTGTCAGGGAGCTCGATTTGTCAGGGAGCTCGATTTTGTTAGGGAGCTCGATTTTGTCAGGGAGCTCGATTTTATTAGGGAGCTCGATTTTGTCAGGGAGCTCGATTTGTCAGGGAGCTCGATTTTGACATGCAGTCCGATTTTGACAGGCAGCTCGATTTTGGCAGGCAGCCTGATTTTGACAGGCGGCCCAAATTTGGCAGGCAGTCCGATTTTGACAGCATTTCCAGCAGAAAAATTGCAGCAGCTAAGTCCCACTTTTGATCTGCTAACCATCTGAAACTCACCCGAGGCCCTCGGGACCTCAACCCAATACATCAACAAGTCCTAAAACATCATACAAACTTATTTGAAACCTCAAATCACATCAAACAATGCTAAAATCACGAATCACACATAGATTCAAGCCTAATGAACTTTGAAACTTTTAATTTCTACAAACAACACCGGAACCTATCAAATCAAGTCGGATTGACCTCAAATTTTGTACGAATGTCATAAATGGCATAACAGAGCTATGAAAAGTTTCAGAATCGGATTTCGACCCCGATATCAAAAAGTCAACTCCCCGGTCAAACTTCCAAACTTTAAATTCCTATTTTAGCCATTTCAAGCCTAATTTCACTACGGACTTCCAAATAAAATTCCGATCATGCTCCTAAGTCCAAAATAACCATACGGAGCTGTTGGAATCATCAAAACTCTATTCCGGGGTCATTTGCACATAATTCGACATCCAGTCACTATTTGAACTTAAACTTTAACTTTTTCATCAAAATTCCATATCTCGGGCTAGGGACCTCGGAATTTGATTCCGGGCATACTCCCAACTCCCAATTCATGATACGGACCTATCGGATTTATCAAAATACTGATCCAAGTCTATTTGCTCAAAATGTTGACCAAAGTCCACTCAGTTGTATTTTAAAGCTCTAATTCATATTTTAATCTTTTTTCACATAAAAACTTTCCGAAAAAAATTTACCGACTGCGCACGTAAGTCGAGTAATGATAAATAGTGCTTAGATCACAGAATTAATCGTTAAATTTAAAGATGACATTTTGGGTCATCACAATACGACCATCAGAGACCTGGTGGTTTGCTTCAGAAGTTAGAAATTCCTGAGTGGAAGTGGAAGGGTATCACTGTGGATTTTGTTGCTGGGCTCCCACAGACTCAGAGAAAATTTGACGTAGTTTGGGTCATTGTGGATAGGTTGACCAAGTCAGCACATTTCATTTCAGTAGCAGTTACCTATTCTTCAGAGAGGTTAGTTGCAATTTACATTCGTGAGATTGTCCGCCTTCACGGTGTGCCCGTGTCTATTATTTTAGATCGAGGTACGCAGTTTACGTCACATTTCTGGAGGGTTGTACAGCGTGAGTTAGGCACGCGGGTGAAGTTGAGTACATCATTTTATCCATAGACAGACGGATAGTCAGAGCGCACTATTCAGATATTGGAAGATATGCTTCGCGCTTGTGTTATAGACTTTGGAGATTATTGGGATCATTTCTTGCCACTTGCAGAGTTTTCTTATAATAATACCTACCAGTCGAGCATTCAGATGGCTCCATATGAGGCATTATATGGAAGGCGATGCTGATCGCCAGTTGGTTGGTTTGAACGAGGAGAGGCTCGGTTATTGGGTACCAATTTGGTACAAGATGCCTTGGATAAGGTCAAGATTATTCAGGATCGACTTCGCACAGCTCAGTCTAGGCAAAAGAGATATGCCAACCGTAAAGTTCATGATATTGCATTCATGGTTAGAGAACGAATATTGCTCTGAGTTTCACCTATGAAAGGTTTAATAAGGTTCGTAAAGAAGGGCAAGTTAAGCCCTAGGTATATCGGACCCTTTAAAATTCTTGAAAGGGTGGGTGAAGTAGCCTACAGGCTTGCATTACCACCTAGTTTATCAACGGTTCATCTGGTGTTCCATGTGTCTATGCTCCGAAAATACCATGGTGATCCGTCCCATGTGTAAGATTTCAGCTCAGTCCAATTGGACCAAGATTTGACTTACGAGAAAGAGTCGGTGGCTATTATAGCCCGGCAGGTCCGACAGTTGAGGTCTAAGAGTTATCCTTCAGTTCAGGTGCAATGGAGAGGTCAGCCGGTAGAGGCATCTACCTGGGAGTCCGAGT
>AWOL01S0002148.1:17840-36105 GCA_000715115.1 Nicotiana otophora
GGGTTATTGCGATCAGTTCTTGCCGCTTGAGGAGTTTGCTTACAATAATATCTACCAATCGATTATTCATATGGCTCCGTATGAGGCCTTGTATGGGAGGCGGTGTCGGTCTCTAGTGGGTTAGTTTGATCCAGGTGAGGCGAGGCTATGGGGTACAAACTTTGTTCAGGATGCTTTGGAAAAGGCTAAGTTGATTCAAGATCAGCTTCGTATAGCCCAATTTAGACAGAAGATTTTTGCGGATCGGAAGGTTCGCGATGTTGTATTCATGGTTGGAGAGAGGGTCTTGATGCAGGTGTCTCCTATGAAGGGTGTTATGAGGTTCGGGAAGAAGGGCAAGTTGAACCCTCCATATATCTTACATTTTAAGATTCTTGAGAGAATTAGGGATGTGGCCTACAAGCTTGCATTGCCACCTAGTCTAGCAGCAATTCATCCAGTATTAAATGTTTTTATTCTTCAAAAGTATCACGGCGATCCGTCCCATGTGTTGGATTTCGCTCAGTACAGTAAGACAAGGATTTGTCTTATGTTGAGGAGCCGGTGGCCATCTTTGACAAGCAGGTCCGAAAGTGGAGGTCGAAGAGCATTGCTTCATTGAAGGTTCAGTGGAGGGGTCAACCACTGGAGGAGGCGACTTGGGATACCGAGGGTGATATGCATAGCAATTAGCCTCATCTTTTCACCACGTTGCGTATGTCTCTATAATCGTCCGAGGACGAACGTTTGTTTAAGGAGGGGGAGGATATAAGGACCCGGCCAGTCATTTTGAGTATTTTTGCCCCGATCTGCCACCTCTATGTTTTATTATGGTTTTGTGACATGCTAGGGTTGTTTGGTTTTGGTTCAGGTGAGTTTTGAAACATTCCATTTTCCAACATTCGCTAAACGAAACCAAATCAACCTACGGACCTCCAAATCAACATCCGGACATAGGATTGAGTCCAAAATTACCATATGAAGCTATTGGAACCATCAAAACCCCATTCCAGAGTTATCTACGGAAAGGTCAAACTCTGATAAAATCTTTCAACTTAGGCTTCCAACCTTGGAACTAAGTGTTCCAATTCACTGCAAAACAACATCGAAGCCAAACCAACAACCTAGCATGTCACGAAACCTAAAAAACACAAACTAAAGCACCAAATATGGGAACCCGTGCTAAAGTACTCAAAATGACAGGCGAGGTCATTATATTCCCCCCGTCTTAAACAAGCGTTCATCCTCGAACGAGTCTAGCATCATACCTGAAGTCTAAAAAAGGTGAGGATATCTGCTATGCCTCTCCTGCTCAGTCTCTTAAGTAGCCTCCTATACTATCTGACCTCTCTAATACACCTTCACTGACGCTACATTCTTTGACCTCAACTTCCGAACCTGCCGATCCAAAGTAGTCACCAGCTCCTAATCGTAAGTCAAATCCCTATCGAACTGCACCGTATTGAAGTCCAAAGTTTGTGACGCATTACCTTAATACTTTTAGTGCATCGAAACATGAAATATTGAGTGAACCCCTCATAGATTAGGTGTCAAGGCAAGTCTGTAGGCCACATCTCCCACTCTCTCAAGAACCTCCAGAGGACCAATATACATAGGGCTCAACTTGTCCTTATTCCCGGACCTCACCACACCCTTCATGGGTGAAACTCTAAGTAGAACCTTCTCCCCCACCATATACGCAACATTATGAGCCTTTATGTCATCATAACTCTTCTACCTGTATTTAGCTATACGAAGCCAGTCCTAAATCAACTTCACCTTTTTCGAAGCATCATGGATCAACTCAATTCCTTACAGCCTATCCTCCCCAGGCTCAAACCAACTAACTGGAGAACGATATTGTCACGACCCAATTCCATATTAGGCCGTGATGGCGTCCACCATCGTTGCTAGCCAAGCCAATAGTGATCAACCTAATGATTTCCCATGTAGCAATATTTTTTCCTTAATTTAAAAGATTTATTGAGAAACATATTTAAGTTAATAAATGAAAGTAGCTAGAAGTATTTACAACCATAGGAACAAAACTAAAATCACAAGTCTACTAATGTGTGACAAGATCTACTGTCACAAGTATGTTGGTAACTAGTAGAATATACAAAATGTGTCTACTCTGCTGTCAGAAATAGAATAGACAGAAACAAAACAAAAGAGAGACTCTGACATGCTGCTGAACGGCTTGGAAGGTCAACTCACCGTGAAAGAGAGACGCAGGATCAAGTATGCGCGCCGGACGGATATCCAGATGCACCTGCCTCATATCCTGCACAGTTAAGTGAAGAAGTGTAGCATGAGTAAATAAAACAATATGTACCCAGTAAGTATCTAGTCTAACCTCGAAGAAGTAGTGACGAGTGGTCGACTTTGACACTTACTAAGGCTAATGATAATAAGTCAAAATTTTAATTAAGCATGGATTGCAAGGAATATACTAAAAATCAACAACAAGAGATGATAAATATTATTTTTTACAATCATTAAATCCCAAATTTATCTTTCATCAAACATTGAAGCAATATCAGTTATGAAAAGTCCTAAGAGTTTATCATGCACAAATATTGTCGAGGTCATATGACCCGAACCAGCCTAATAATATTTAAACTGTGCACTACCGATGGTCGAACAGCGCAAACCATAGATGCATCTATCTGCTACTAAGGTGTTCGGCCAACTCCATAATTAGAAAATACTATAAGGAAAACACTATAGCCGGGTGAAACTAATACCATGCATTAATGTGATAATAAGGCCTTTTGAAATGTTTGAAGTGTAAGGAATTTGGTTTTCAAGTGCATAAATGTGGATAAAAGAAATAATCTCAACTGAGATGGTATTGTCGAGCCATGTTAAGTTTGTGGTGACATAGGATCACCCGCGAGTATATGTGCAGTAAATACATTCAGTAAATTAAGTCCTCAAAAAGATTCTTGGCACGTTCGAGGATGAACCTATGTTTAAGAGGGGGAGAATGTAACCACCCGAGTTGTAGTTTTAAGAATTTAGACCCCGTTAAGCGACTAAAGGTCTCAAGCAGCTTCATAATATGTATTCTCACCCACAGGTGTGGTCGATTTGATTTTCGGATGATTTAGAATTTAATTCAAAGAATACATCTCATTTTGAAGCTTGAAATGAAAAGAATTGATCGGAGTTTGACTTTTGAGAAAACTACTCCAAAATGGAATTTTGATGATGTCAATAGCTTTGTATGGTGATTTCGGACTTAGGCATGTGTATGGAATTAGATTTGGAAGTCTGTAGGACAATGCGACGCATTTTGGCAAAAGTTGGAAAATAGAAGATTTTTGGAAAGTTCGCCTGAAGGTTGAATTTTTGATAACGAGGTCGAATTTAAATTCCAGAAATTGGAATAGATCCATTACTTCATTTATGACGTGCGTGCAAAATTTGAAGTCATTCCGGATTGATTTGATATGTTTCGGCATAAAATATAGAAGTTTGATGATTTGAAAATGCATAATTCGATTCGATGCGCGATTCATAATTTCGGCATTGTATGACATGGTTTAAAGACTTGACTAAGTTCGTATTATATTTTGGGACATGTTGGTATAAGTGGTTGAAGTCCCGTGGGCCTTGGGTGGATTCCGGATGGTTAACCGATCAATTTGGACTTGAAGAAGACTTCTGTTAATTTTGATTGCTGGTGCAATCGCTTCTGCGGAGTATATGATCGCACAAGCGACCTCGCAGAAACAAGGTCTTGCAATGCATAAGGGACTTAAGCATAAGCTGATGAAGAAGGCCGCAGAAGCGGCAATTTCTGCTCAGAAGCACCTAGCCATCGCAGAAGAGACCCTTTACGCAGAAGCGAGCCATGGCGTCGCACCTGTGATTCTCGCAGAAGCGGAAATTCTTCCGCAGATGCAAGGGTCGGCTGGGTAGTGAACTTCCGCAGAAGTGAGTTTTGGCTCGCTAAAGTGGTTCCGCAGATACGGTGACTTGTCCGCAAGTGCGAAACTAGGAAAAATGTTAAGGACCAAAAATGGTCCTTTCGTCATTTTTGATTGGGATTTTTGGAGCTCGGTTTTGGGCGATTCTGAAGGGATTTTTCACAAGCTTAGTTGGGGTTAGTGTTATATATCCAAAAGTGATTATATTTCATGAATCTATTGTTATATTCATCGTTTAATTTGTTTTTAATGGAGGAAATGGGGATTTTTGTAAAAACTTTTCAAAAAACGAAAATTCAAGATTTTGAGGACGATTTGTTATTGGAATTCAATAAAATTGGTATGGTTGAACTCGTATCAGAATGGGTGTTCAAATTTTGTGAAAATTAGATCGGGTTCCGAGAGGCTGTGCCTCGTTGACTTTTGGCTGACTTTTAATAATAAACTTTTTAAGTCGACGTTTTATTATCCGGAATTGTTTCTGATGAATTTAATTGAAGTTATACGATTAATTTGGATAGATTGGAGCGGTCCGGAGGTCAATTCAAGCAAGAAGTCAATTTTGGAATATCGGCATAACTTCAAAAGGTAAGTATCTTGTCTAACATTGATGTAACGACCCGGTAGGTCGTTTTGAGTGTATTAGCCTCGATCCCCAATTTACTGCTTTCGTCGTACCTTTTCTGCTTATGTGACTTGCCGGGAGGTCTTGTTTTTGGTTTCGGAGTGTTTTTGGACACTTAGTCCCTAAAAAGGAAGCTTAAGTCGTAGGATTTTTACCGTAGTCGGAACTATGTGAAGACCACTCTGTAATGGAGTTCAGTTGGTTCTGTTAGCTCCTTTGTGTGATTTTGTATCTAAGAGCGTGTGCAAACTGTAAATTTGAGGTCTGTAGCTATTTTAGGCTTGAAATGGCGAAAGTCGAATATTTTGGAAGTTTGACCGGGTGGTTGACTTTTTGCAATCTGGGTCGGATTCTGATTCCGGAAGTTGTAGTAGGTCCGTAATGTTGAATATGACTTTTTTTCAAAATTTGAGGTCAATCGGACATGGTTTGGTATGATTCGGCATCGTTTGTAGAATTTTGAAATTTCGTGTTTTTGTTGTTGTTTGACATGTTTTGAGGGCTAGACTAAGTTCGTATGTGTTATTAGGACTTGTTGGTATATGTTTTTGAGATCCTGGGGGCCTCGGGTGTGTTTAGGATGCTTAACGGTTTGAATTTTGACTTAGGCAAATGGCTAAAGCCTTCTGATATCTGGTGGTTTCGCACCTGCGGTGGGGAGACCGCAGGTGCGTACTCGCACGTGTGAATGAAGGAGCACAGAAGCGGGAGTTGAGGAGATGGAAGGGTCACAGGTGTGAGGGCATTTTCTCATCTGCAAACCCGCAGATGCGCTCGAAGCTCCATAGATGCGGAGACTGAGATGGAGGGGAATATCACAGAAGCGGACCTTTGTCCGCAGGTGCGCATATACAGGTACAACCAATTGCTCGCAGATGCGGACCCAGTCCCTTAAGTCATTTCTGCACCTGCGAGGGAATTTCCGCAGGTGTGATAATGGGTCCACAGATGTTTCGAGGTTTCTTCAAGAAGATTGTTGGGGTAAGTGATCCTAACTCAGATAGGACTATATTTTATGAACCTATTGCTATTTTGCATAATCTAATTAGGGATTTGAGTTGTAAATTTGGAACAAAATGGTAGAAACTTCATAGGCTAAAATTGCAAGTTTTGGAAGGTGATTTGAGGTTGGATTCGAGTAATTCTTGTATGGTTGGACTCGTGAGGGGATGGGTGTTCACATTTTGTGGCTTTGTCGGATTTCGAGACGTGGGCCCGGGGGCCTGTTTGAGCCTATTTCGAATTTGGCTTATAATTTCATGTTTTTCTTGTGGAATTGATTCTTTTAGCCTATATTAATTATATCGTACTGCTTGTGGCTAGATTTGGGGGTGTTTGGAGATTGATTCGAGGGGCAAAGGAATTTTGGAGTAGGATTTTTGCGCGGTTTGAGGTAAGTAACAGTTTTAAATCTTGTCCTGAGGGTATGAAACCCCGAATTTTGGTATGATGTTATTGTTTCGGAGGTGATGCACATGCTAGTTGACGGGCGTGTGGGCGTGCAACGTGAGGCATTGTGACTTGGTCCGTCCTGTGAGACTGTAAAGTCGAATAGCTTATTATTAATTACATGTTCCCTCTGTCTTCTAGAAATTTAATTGCTATTCATGTTAGAAACCATGCTTAGGCCATATGATATCACTGTTGGGACCCGCAACGGTCGGATGCCTGTTGCATTAACTGTTATTTGCTGTCTTGAACTCAGCACTAGTTTTACTTGCGTGTCATATCTCTGTTTCCTCTTGTTTCCTTGTTTATACTTGTTATTATCTCTTTTGGACTGAATTGTATGATTTCTAAGAGCCCGAGAGGCTGGAAAGGTTAATGGCTAGGATAGGACCTGAGTTCCTAGCTGTGAGTTATGTGAGGTATATGGATCGGGTTGCTCGCCTCAATGAGCCTTATGGCTATTTATGGTTTGTGGATTGGGTTGCACGCCGCAACGAGCCTTATGGCTACTTATATGATTGACTCAGTCTGCCCGCCACATCGATATAGCGCTTGGGCTGAAAGGAGCCTCTCCGGAGTCTGTGCAGGTACCTATTAAGTGTGAGTACCGAGGGATAAGAGCATAGTGATTGAGTTGTTGTGACGAGTTGAGTTACTGTTGCCCTGAGAGGCTGTACTTGTTTTCATTTGTTTATGCACTTAGTTGCTATCTGTCATTGTTATGAAGTTTCTAAAAGATTCTATATCTGGATTACCTAAACTTGAACTGTATAAAACTGATTTGACTCAAACTGCCGAATTTGAAAGCATGTCTATTCTTTGCTGAAATTATTGGAAATGAACTGCATTTGTATAGCTCGTCACTACCTTCTCAGTTCCTTATTTATTTATGTTAGTTACTAAGTTTTTTATACTCATGCTACACCCTGCAGTTCGTATGCATATCCAGGTGTTCCCGGTCATAGAGGGTATTGATATTTGAGCAGCTAATTCCGGAGACTATCGAGGTAGCTGCATGGCATTCGCATGCCTTGGCTCTCCTTCCTTATCGTATTCGCATTTCAATTCTTATTCCTTGGCTATCGATGTTGTATTAGACTGCTCATGTTGTAGATGCTCATGCACTCATTGACACCCCGATGTCGGGCTACTGTTCCGCACTTATGCTTTGGGTTTCGCCCTATTTTTATGAAAAACTCCGGTTATTCTTTAATGTCTTAATTTATTTTTGTTAAATGTTAAAAGTGTTTTGGAAATGTTTGCTTGCCTAGTATCACAATAGGCGCCATCACGATAGGTTAGGTTTTGGGTCGCGACACTTGAGTGGGGAAATTACCCCTTAGGCATCGAGTCTTATGTGCCATATGGGAAATGTGAAAAGCCGTGTACGTGAGGTGATGAGCACGTACTCTGGCTTATATGCGCAAAATATTATTTGGTTAAAGTCTTAGGCATTATTGTATAGTAAATGGGATAATTGTTGGCATTTATTAAATCCTTTATTTGCCATGCCTCAATCCTTGTTTGTCGAATTTATTTTTATATGACAATCTGATGTGATTGTTACTTGAATATTTATGTGAATTCCGTCAGTTTGTTGATTTGATATTTCCTGGAAATAATTATATTATGGATTTTTTATCAGCAAATAATTAATGAAATAATTTTAAACTAAGGCGTTCATATAATTATCAAGAATTTGGATTAATGAAGGCCTTGCCCTATACTGAGTATTTTCCATCTATGTTGATTGTGTTTAGGTTTTACATGCGTTGTGTGGAGCCTTGGGCTATTTTTGAGAAAATTATTGATTTTACTATATCATTGGAGGTGGTTGTGGTCATTGGGCAAAATGTGATAGGAATTGATTTTACTATAGCATTGGTTAAGTGTGTTGGGTTATTGTCTGAGCGCAGTGATAAGGGTGGCTATAATACAGAGCGATAAGGGTGGCTATTATACGGAGCGATAAGGGTGGCTATTGATATTGTCAGGGCGGAGGGATAAGGGAGGCTATTATAGGAGTGATAAGGGTGGATATAGGAGAGATAAGGGTGGCTATTGTAGGGGATGATACGTGATGATGTGGAGTTATTGTGTTAGTAATTTTTATGTGATAATGTGGGGTTATTGCATTGGTAATTTTCATGTGATGCTATGATTTTCCTTGTGTTTATTTTTATATCTTGTGCAATTTATCTTGTTGTTTCGGTAAACTTGATAATAGCCTGATCTATGTTGAAATTAGGAGCCTGCGGCTATTGCCAGGCAGATTATGAAATGAAATGTGGGCACGAGGTACCGTGAGTAAATAATGATGATATTGGAACGTGAATTGTCTGTGACGTTGTCATATGAAAGGTGGCACGAGGTGTCGTGATTAAATGACGATGATATTGGCACGTGAGTTGTCCGTGCGGTTATGATAGAGAAATTAGCCCGAGGTAACGTGGAAATATGAAAGTGGACTGAGACCTGTATTTTATGATTATGAAATGAAGTGTCAGAGGGTGACTTTTATTTGAAAGATATTTATTTGAAAAAATTATATTTGAAAGATATTTATTTGAAAGGAGTATATTCGAAATATATTTATTGGAAAGTATTATATCCTAAAGATTATTACTTGAAAAACATATAGGCGGAAGATTTATATCTGGAGGACTTGATTAATTGGTTGTACTTGTATTCATTATTGGATGAGAAATATTTATGGTGTTATCGTTGCCCTGCTGTGTATATCACTGGTTTATTATTGTTACCATCATTGTTATTTATTTTCTATTATTTTTGTAGACTATATTGCACAGGTTATTAGACTAGTGAGTGCCTTGACTGTACCTCGTCACTTCTCCACTGAGGTCAGTCTTGATACTTACTGGGTACCAACTGTGGTGTACTCATACTACACTTCTGTACAATTTTGTGCAGAGCCAGGTATTGGAGATATCGAACACGGACAGAGTTAGAATGAGATCGCAAGGATTCAAGGTAGAGCTGCTTCGTCGTCGCAGTCCCTTAGAGTCTTTCATTTTTATTGTACTGTTAATTATTAATCAAACAGTATTGAGTATTCGATCCTTGAGATCATTTCATGTATTCAGTTAGAGTTCGTGACTCAGTATTACCAGTCTTGGGAGGTTGTTTGTAAATTATTTCCGCTATTAGTTTCTATTAAAAATGGCTTGAATTGTAATTATAATCGGCTTACATAGTCTTAGAGACTAAGTGACATCACGATGCCTATGGTGGGATTTTGGGTTGTGACATTATAAGTTTCCACCTTCTTATCTTTTGCTTCGATTTTCTTTTCCCCCGAATCAACTCCTTTTATTAGTTCTTTGAGCATCTTTATGGTTGCAGGATCGGCCCCCGATTCATTCCCATTCGATTTCCTTGCCACCGATTCGACCCTCTGAACAACTTCCTGGGACGGCTCGTGCTCGATCCTGCTTGGTGCATGATTCTGGTTTAGGAGCTAGGCTATCGCAGCTTGTTGAGCATGCAATATCTCGAAGATCCCCCGAAGGCTGATTCCGCCCTCTTCGCCGCCTTGTGCGCTCTAAGCGGTTGATCGAACATCCCTATGGATGCTACTCCTGGGATTGATGGGAAAATATGCATTAACGGCTACATGCGAGCTGACGTCGATTTGATCTATAGCCGGAACTCCATCGAGGCCAACTGGAGGTACGTCTTTCCCTAGTGCTATGTTGTCATTTTTGTCATGGTGACCGAAGTTATTGTCCGCATGTACGGGTGTTGCCGTAGAGGTCGACATTTTGATCCTGGAATCAAAGATACTCACAAGAACAAGTGAATAATAGAGTGTTACGACAGTTAGTACCAGGCAATCACTATTATCCTTATCTCCACGGTGGGCACCACAATTGAACTTATATGCAGTTTTAAGGATACGTGATATTACTTGGAACAAAGTAAGAGAATATATTAATATTGAATTTGACGATAAAAGAAATAAATGTTGTAACTACCCGACCGGTCATTTTGCTTTCTAGGACCCCGTTACCCTAAATAAGACTCCTCGTATGTTCTTTTACTGTTTTATGACTTGCGGAGATGGTTAGTTTGAGATTTGGCAGGGTTCGGGTTGAAATTGGAATAATTGGTTCCTTAAGTTGGCCTAAAAGGCTAAGTTTGACTTCGGTCAACATATTGAATAAACGACCTCAGAATTGGGATTTGATAGTTCCAATAGGTTCGTATGATGATTTCGAACTTGGACGTATGCTCGGTTCAGGTTGTGGATGACCCGGGAGCGTTTCGGCGCCGAATATCAAAAGTTGGTTCTTGAAGAATTTTGAAGTTCTTTAAATTTTTCTTGGAGCGGGTTTTGGTATTATCGAGGTCCAAAAGGAATTTCGAGAAAGGGAATAGTTCTGCAATGTCATTTAAGACTTGCACGCAAAATTTGGTGTCAATCCGAGTAGTCTAAGTACATTGCAACGCATTTTGAGTGAATAGAGGAACTTGAAGCTCATAAGTTTGATTCAAATGGTTTTGGGGTGAAATTCTTAGTTTTAATGTTGTTTTGGGCGTTCCGAGAGTTTGAGCGAGTCCGTTTTATGATTCTAAACTTGTTGGTATGTTCGGGCGGGGCCCCGGGGGCCCCGAGTGTCAATTGGACGAGGCTCAGACCAAGTTGGGAGCTTGCAGCAACAGCTGAAGCTCCCAGATCTGTCATAATCGCACCTGCGCTTGGCCAGTCGCAGGTGCGAGCCATGAGTCGCAGAAGCTAGAAATGAAGGGCAGCCCAGAATCCGCAGATGCGGAAGATTGGGCGCACCAGTGTGAGCGCAGGTGCAAGATCCATGGTCGCAGGTGCGGATAGGCTCGCAGAAGCGGCCCTCCTTGTCAACAGATACAGAGCCTAACCAGGTGAGGGAAAGGCGCACCTATGAGGCATTTGCCGCAGATGCGGCCCAAAGAACTGTAGGTGCGAAAGTCGCTGGGTAGTGAGGGTTCATTTAATACGGGAATTAGGCCATTTGTATCACAATTTCTTCCACTCTTGGGCAATTGGAGAGCTTTTAAGGAGGGGATTTCGAACTAGCTTTGTGAGGTAAGTAATTTCTACTTAATGTGAGTTTAATACATAGATTATGGGTAGATTTTAACATAAAGATTAGTATAAATCATGTGTTTAGATGAAAAAACTAGGGTTTAATAAAAATGCAATTTTACCAAGAAAATGGTTATGGGACTTAGTGTAAATCATATATTTAGGTTCCTAAAGTTATGGGTAACAACTTTATTCGAACATTTTTGGAATCCGGGCACGTGGGCCCGGGGGTGAATTTTTAGAATCTTGTTTTTAGGGTTGGGTAACCTCTTTAATAGTTGGAATATGAATTTTTGAGCATGTATTGATTAGTTTATATACTATTTGATTAGTTTGGGATTGATTCGGCACCGACTTGAGAGTGTGAGCGCATTCTTGAACCGGGAAGTAGGCTTGAGGTGAGGTAAGTCTCTTTTCTAACATTGTAAGAGGTAATTAACCCCATAGGTGAATGGAATTAAGAATGTGCTTCTATTTGTGGGGGCTACGTACGCACGAGGTGACGAGAGTCCGTACGTAGTTACTAATTATGCTATTGTCCGAGTAGTCTAGGACCCATATCATGCTATGCTTACCAATGCTTGTACCCTATTTGATAATTTAAGTGCTTAAATCACATTGAAACTTGAAAAGGGAAGTTGTAAAAGGTTAAACTTCATTTTCTTGACCGTTAATGAGAATTTGGTATTCTGTTGAATAATTTCCCCTTAATAAATCTGAAATTCGTTGTTATAAATGTATTTTCTCGTTTGTGGACCGGGTCGAATACCTCGGTAGCAGATAGATGCATCTATTGTTCGTGTCGTTCGACCCTAGGCAGTGCACAATTTAAATATTATGTTGGATCGGGCCATACGACCTCGGCATAACTTGCCCATGATAAATCTTTGGACCCAATTTGTAATTGATATTGCTTCTTTGGCACGAGATATAAATTGTTAAGTGACGAAAAGAATAAATTTGGGACTTAATATTAGTGAAGGGATTATTTACTATTTCCTGTTGGTTTCTGTATTCTTCATGTAATCCATGCTTAATTAATATTTTGACATATTATTGTTAGCCCATAGTATGTGTCAAAGTCGACCCCTCATCACTACTTATTAAATCTTTTAAATTAAGAAAACATTGCTACATGGGAAACTAGTTAAAATTGGGAAATTATCAGATTGATCATTGTCGGCTTATCCAGCAATGGTGCTGGACGCCATCATGGCCTGATACGGAATTGGGTCGTGACAACATCGTAGCTTGCAGCATTTGTTCAAGCAAAGGGATCTCAATTTGAGACAACGTAGATGGCTTGAGTTACTCAAGGATTATGACATCACCATTTTTTATCATCCGGGAAAGGCGAATGTAGTCGCACTGCCTTGAGCAGGAAGGCAGAGAGTATGGGTGGCTTGGCATAAATTTCAGCAGTGGAGAGTCCACTAGCCTTGTATATTCAGTCCTTGGCTAACAAACTTGTGAGGTTGGATATTTCAGAGCCCAACCGAATTCTTGCTTACATCATTGCCCAATCCTCACTCTTGGATCAGATCAAGCCTTGATAGTTTGATGATCCGCACCTATTGGTTCTCAAAGAGACAATAGTACATGGTAGTGCCAATAAGCTTTCTATTGGCGAGGATGGTGTTCTGCGACTCCAGGGTTGTCTATGTGTTCCTAATGTCGATGGCCTGAGGGAGAGGATCCTAGAGGAGGTGCATAGTTCTCGATATTCCATTCACCTAGGTGCTACTAAGATGTACCGTGACCTGAAGTAGCATTATTGGTGGCGGAGGATGAAAAAGGACATAGTTTAGTATGTCCCTAGATTCCTAAATCGCCAGCAGGTTAAGAATGAGCACCGGAGGCTAGGAGGCCTACTCCAGCAAATGACCATACCTGAGTGGAAGTGGGAGTGCATCACTATGGACTTAGTAGTTGGGTTTTCGTGGACTTTGCAGAAGTTTGATGGAGTTTTGGTCATTGTAGATAGATTGACCAAGTCGGCACACTTTATTCCTATGATGACTACATATACTTCAGAGAGATTGGCCCATATTTATATCCAGGAGATAGTTTGGCTGCATGGTGTGCCCGTTTCCATCATTTAAGATAGAGGTCCTCAGTTTACTTCATATTTATGGAGAGCGGTACAGAGTGAGATGGGGACCCGCATAGGGTTAAGCAGAACATTTCATCGATAGACTGACGGTCAGTCGGAGCGGACAGTTCAAATATTGGAGGACATGCTTAGAGCATGTGTGATTGACTTTGTATGGTAGTGGGATCGATTCTTGCCTTTGGCCTAGTTTGCTTACAAAAACAGTTACCAGTCCAATATCGAGATGGCTTCGTTTGAGGCTTTATATGGTCGGCGATGTGGTTCTCCCATTGGGTGGTTTGAGCCCGGCGAGGCTAGGTTGTATGGTACTGATTTGGTGAAGGATGCCTTGGAAGAGGTTTGGTACCGATGAAGGGGATCATGAGGTTTGGGAAGAAGGGCAAGTTGAGCCCAAGGTTTATAAGCCCATTTGAGATATTGAGGCGAGTTGGGGAGGTTGCTTATGAGCTTGCTTTGCCTCCCAGTCTATCGGGAATTTATCCAGTTTTCTGCATGTCTATGCTCTGGAGGTATCATCCCGACTTATCACATGTGTTAGACTTCAACACGATTCAGTTAGATGAGAGTTAGGGTTATGAAGAGGAGCCAATTTCCATTGTTGATAGGCAAGATCGCAAGTTGAGACACAAGAGGATTTCCACGGTGAAGGTCCAGTGGAGGGGCCAAAAAGTCTAGGAGGTGACTTGGGAGTCTAGGGAAGACATGCAGAGCAGCTATCCTCACTTGTTCAGCACTCTAGGTATGATTCTAGACCCGTTCGAGGATGAACGTTTGTTTGAGAGGTAGCGAATGTAATGACCCGACCGGTCATTTTGCTTTCTTGGACCCTGTTCACCTAAATAAGACTCCCCGTATATGCTTTTAATAATTTATGACTTGCGGGGATGGTTAGTTTGAGATTTGGGAGGGTTCAAGTTGAAATCGGAACAATTGGTTCCTTAAGTTGTCCTAAAAGGCTAAGTTTGACTTCGGTCAACATATTGAATAAACGAGCTCGGGATCGGGATTTGACAATTCCAATTAGTTTGTATGATGATTCAGACTTGGGCGTATGCTCGGTTCGGGTTTTGGATGACCCGGGAGCGTTTCAGCGCATAATATCAAAAGTTGGTTCTCGAAGAATTTTGAAGTTCTTTAAATTTGGCTTGGAGCGGGTTTTTGTGTTATCGAGGTCCAAATGGAATTTTGAGATTGGGAATAGTTTCGTAATGTTATTTAAGACTTGCACGCAACATTTGGTGTCAATCCGAGTAGTCTAAGTACGTTTCAGCGCATTTTGAGTGAATAGAGGAATTTGAAGTTCATAAGTTTGGTTCAATTGGTTTTGGGGTGCGATTCTTAGTTTTAATGTTGTTTTGGGTGTTCCGAGAGTTTGAGTGAGTCCGTTGTATGATTCTAAACTTGTTGGTATGTTCGGGTAGGGCCCCGGGGGCCCCGAGTGTCAATCGGACGAGGCTCGGACCAAGTTGGGAGCTTGAAGCAACAACTGAAGCTACCAAATCTATCATAATCGCACCTGCACTTAGCCAGTCGTAGGTGCGAGCCACGGGCCGCAGAAGTGAGAAATGAAGGGCATCCCAGAATCCGCAGATGCGGAAGATTAGGCCAACCTGCGTGAGCACAGGTGCGAGAGCCGTGGTCGCAGGTGCGGCTAGGCTCGCCGAAGCGGCCCTCCTTGTCCACATACGCGGAGCCTTGCCAGGTGAGGGAAAGGCGCACCTGTGAGGCATTTGCCACAGGTGTGGGACCGCAGATGTGGCCCAAAGCACCGTAGGTGCAAAAGTCGCTGGACAGTGAGGGTTCATTTAATACGGGACTCAGGCCATTTTTATCTCTTTTTCTTCCACTCTTCGACAATTTGACAGCTTTTAAGGAGGGGATTTCGACCTAGCTTCGTGAGGTAAGTAATTTCTACTTCATGTGAGTTTAATACATAGATTAGGGGTAGAGTTTAACATGAAAATCGGTAGAAATCATGGGTTTAGATGGAAAACCTAGGGTTTAATAAAAATGGAATTTTACCACAAAAATGGTTATGGGACTTAGTGAAAATCATATATTTATGTTCCTAAGGTTATGGGTAACAACTTTCTTCGAAAATTTCCGGAATCCGGGCACGTGGGCTCGGGGGTGAATTTTTAGAATCTTGTTTTTAGGGTTAGGTAACCTCTTTAATAGTTGGAATACAAATTTTTGAGCATGTATTAATTAGTTTATATACTATTTGATTAGTTTGGGATTGATTCGGCACCGACTTGAGGGTGTGAGCGCATTCTTGAACCAGGAAGTAGGCTTGAGGCGATGTAAGTCTCTTTTATAATCTTGTAAGAGGGAATTAACCCTATAGGTGAATGTAATTAAGAATGTGCTTCTATTTGTGGGGGCTACGTACGTACGAGGTGACGAGAGTCCGTACGTAGCTACTAATTATGCTATTGTCCGGTACTCTAGGACCCAAATCATGCTATTCTTACAAATGCTTGTACCCTATTTGATAATTTAAGTGCTTAAATCACATTGAAAATTGATAAAGGAAGTTGTAAAAGGTTAAACTTTATTTTCTTGACCGTTAATGAGAATTTGGTATTCTCTTGAATAATTTCCCCTTAATAAATCTAAAATTGGTTGTTGTAAATATATTTTCTCTTTTGTGGTGCGGGTCGAATGCCTCGGTGGCAGATATATGCATCTATGGTTCGTGCCGATCGACCCTCGGTAGTGCACAGTTTAAATATTATGTTGGATCGGGCCGTAAGACCTCGGCATAACTTGCGCATGATATATCTTTGGAACCAATTTGTAATTGGTATTGCTTCTCTGGGTCGAGATATAAATTGTTAAATGACGAAAAGAATAAATTTGGGACATAATATTAGTGAAGGGATTATTTACTTTTTCGTGTTGTTGGGTTTCTGTATTCTTCATGTAATCCATGCTTAATTAATATTTGGACATATTATTGTTAGCCCATAGTAAGTGTCAAAGTCGACCCCTCATCACTACTTCTTCGAGGTTAGGCTGGATACTTACTGGGTACATGCTGGTTATGTACTAACGCTACACTTCTGCACTTGATGTGCAGGGTCTAAGGCAGGTGCACCTGGTTATCTGTCCGGCGCGCGTACTTGATCCTAGTTCGAGAGTTCACAGTGAGCTGCCCTTCTGAGTCGTTCAGCAGCAGGCCAGAGTCTGTCATTCATTTTGTTAATGTCTATTCTATTTCAGACAATAGAGTAGACATCTTTTGTATGTTTTACTAGTTGCCCACATACTTGTGACACTAGATCTTGGCACACATTAGTACACTTGTGATTTTTGTTTCGTTCCTATGGTTATAAATACTTATAGCTACTTTCATTTATTAACTTAAATCTATTTCCCATTAAATCTTTTAAATTAAGGAAACATTGCTACATGGGAAACTCGTTAAAAGTTGGAAATCATCAATTTGATCATTGTCGGCTTGTCCAACAACGGTAATGGACGCCATCACGGCCTGATACGGGATAGGGTTGTGACAAATGCAAACCAAACGAATCGAATAGACTTGGCCCTTGAATTCGATCACCCTTGAATCAGGAGAAGTTTCAACTTGATATAAGAACTGAGCAACAAGATAATGAAAGCTACAATTTGATCTTTCATTTCAATTTGCTGGAAATTTTATCTTACCTACTCGTTTTCTATACAAGATTTATTTTGCGATTTTCATGTCTTTTCGATATTTTTACGTCAGAATTATTTGGAAATGTTTCACGAATAATTATTTAAATGATAAAATTAATAATTAATACTGTAAAATTCTAGACTGGTTTATGGCTGTCTAATGCTTCAAGATCTACAACTACCAATTCTGTGTATAATTGAATAGATAAATGAGATATTTTCATAGAACTCTAAATGTCAAAAAGTTGATTGTAGTTTTCTATTATCAATTATATATATATATATATATATATATATATATATATAAAATTGCATATTGAATTCTTGTTTTGTATCGTTATTTATTTAGTTATATTTGTTTAGGGGGATAAGCTTGGATAATTGGGAATGGGAAGGTAGGGCCTTTGTTTATTTCCTATTGGTTTCCTACTCAGGGTGTGTTTGGCACGATGGAAATTATTTTCCGGAAAATATTTTCCTATTTTCCCATGTTTGGTTGGCCTAAATATTTTAGAAAACATGTTCCTCAGAAACGCAATTTCCTCCAATTAGAGGAAAATGTTTTACCTAACAAGAGAAGAGAAAATATTTCCAAAAGTCCTTCTCAACCTTCCCCATCCTATTCCCATTTCCCACCCCCATACCCCACCCTCACCTACGCAATCCCACCAAACCCCTGCTTCACCCCACCTTTTTCACCCTACCCCCACCCTAAATAAAAATATTATTAATAGTACTTTCTTTTCATGTTATAGATAGTTTGTTTTTATTTCAACAAATAAGTATTTTTTTTCATGATGTAATTTTGTTTTTCATTCAACAAAATAAGTATTTTCTTTTCATGATGTAGAAAAAATATTTTCTTTTATTTCAATAAAATGAATACTTTATTTTCATGTTTTAGAAAGAGTACTTTCTTTTCTGCCAAAAAGGAGTATTTCGTTTTAGTTATGGAGCACAAATTTCAGCGTTACTTTTGTGTAAAAAAAGTAAAGCAGCACATTAATTCATTTGGATTTGTGTGAATGTTTAGAGACTGGGGGGGGGGGGGATGAGGAGAGTAGCCTAAAAAAGTATTTTCTACTCTCTAACCAAACACTAGAAAATACTTTCCAGAAAATACTTTTCACTCACCAACCAAACAAAGGGAAAATAAGTGATAAAACCACTCATTTTTCAGGAAAATATTTTCTAGGAAAATATTTTCTTTCATACCAAACACACCCTCAGTGTCTAATACCCGTATTGAGGGCCCATTTAAATTTGAATTCATGCATGGAAATCCCACATTGGGAGGAGGCGAGTAAAGTGCTCACTAACACTAGCAACTCCATACCCAAATCTTGGAATCAAGAATTAATGCAGGACCTTTGAAACCAGTAAGGTAGGACCTTTGTTTTAAGAGATCATGCCAC
>AWOL01S0002153.1:15332-25346 GCA_000715115.1 Nicotiana otophora
ATCTTACTATGTTGTTTTCCTTATTTGCTTTAGACTCTGATGTATAGAGAAATAGAGAATAAATTCTTAGAAGCTTGTGACTTATTTCTACCGGGTTTTGGGAGTTAAAATTGTTTGAATTATAGTTTATTTATTTCGGATATTTATTATAATTCTGCATTGATAGGCTTACCTAGTCTTAGAGACTAGGTGCAATCACGACATCCTACGGAGAAAA
This sequence comes from Nicotiana otophora, assembly GCA_000715115.1. Lineage (NCBI taxonomy): Eukaryota > Viridiplantae > Streptophyta > Magnoliopsida > Solanales > Solanaceae > Nicotiana > Nicotiana otophora. The sequence continues at coordinate 15,550 of AWOL01S0002153.1, forward strand.
TTTGGGGTCGTGACAGATATCGAGCTCGGAGTGGAATTCCGAAAGTTGTTGTAGGTTTGTAATGTCATTTGTGACCTGTGTAAAATTTGAGATTATTCGGACTAGATTTGATGTGGTTCGGCGTCGTTTGTAGAATTTGGAAAATTTTAAATTCTTAGGCTTGAATCCGTGCTTAATTCATGATTTAGGTGTTGTTCGACGTGGTTTGAAGGCTCGACTAAGTTTGTATGGTGTTATAGGATTGGTTGGTATGTGATTGGTTGGTATGTTTGGTTGAGGTCCCGGGGGCCTCGGGTGTGTTTCGGATGCTTAACGGAATGAATTTGGACTTAGGAACAATTTGGTGGTTCTGCTGTAATCGCACATGCGCAAGGCTGTCCGCAGGTGCGAGCCCGCCTGTGCGAGAAAATCCGCGCAGAAGCGGAGTTGGGTGGATTGGTCAGGGGTTGCAGGTGCATGGGAAAAGGCCGCATCTGCGATGCCCGCAAATGCGCAAGTTACACAAAAGCGGAGGGGATTTCCGCAGGCGCGCACGCTCAAATGGGGCCCTTTCGTCGCAGGTGCGAAGGCAGAGGGGGGCAAGTTTTTCCGCACAAGCGCACCCGCAGGTGCGAGCCCAGGTTCCGCAGGTGCGGAAATACCTGGGTAGTGGTTAAACCGAAGGGCTTCATGATTTTTGTCATTTTTGACTTTGGAAACTCGGTTTAAGGCGATTGTTGAGAGCATTTTCGAGGCATTTCTTGAGGTAAGTCCCTTGTGCTTATTTTTTATCAATAATATTGCCTTGCCATGTATTGTTCCACCTAGTTAGTGTGTATTTAAGGTAGAAGTTGGAGGCTAGGGATTTGGAAGTTTGATTTGTGGATTTGGAGGACCATTTGGTGTCGGATTTTAGTAAATTGGATATGGTTAGACTCGTGAGTGAATGGGTGTTCAAAATTTGTAATTTTTACCCAGTTCCAAGACGTGGGCCCGGGGAGACTGTTTTGGCATTTTTCCTAATTTCACGCTTTAGCTTCGAATTAATTAGCTAAATTAGTTACTTGTAGTTATATTTACATTATGCAATTTATTTGAATAGATTCGGGTCATTTGGAGTCGGATACTCGTGGAAAGAACGTGTTATCGATGTGATTTGAGCGGTTCGAGGTAAGTTGCTTGCCTAACCTTGTGTTGGGGACTTTCCTTTAAGATGTTTGATATTAATTGATGTGTGGGCGCCAGGTACGTGAGGTAACGAGTACGTACACGGGCTATTATTGCAAAAATCCCGTTTTCCCTTCTAAATTATAAATTGTTTTTCCTTATTAAATTGCACTAATACGTTTAATTGTTAAACTTAGTCTAAAGAAGCATGCTTACGTGTTTTAACTGCCTATTTGACATTCTGTGTGCCATGCTTAGTTAAGTCCCTCCTTTCCCTATATGAGTTCAGTATAAACTGTATAACTCGATGTCATACCTACCATTTTATCTTGCGTTGCATATTTAAATTGGGATTACAGACGTATTCCGGGAGATCCCCCTGTACTGCATATTTACTTTGGGACTACGGACGTATTCCGGGAGATCCCCCTGTACTGCATATTTACTTTGGGACTACGGACGTATTTCGGGAGATCCCCCAGCACTGCATATTTATTTTGGGACTACGGACGTATTTCGGGAGATCCCCCATACTGCATATTCATTTGGAACTACGGGGTGGTATCCCGAGAGATTCCCCATTGGGTTACCTTGTTCTGAGTCGAGGACTCCCTAAACTGTTAAAGTTTTGAGAGTTTCTTTAACTGTGTTACCGTAAATAACTTATACCTTTTTCTATTTAATTTATTATATTTACTCTGGTAGGGACTTGACCTGACCTCGTCACTACTCGACCGAGGTTAGGCTTGGAACTTATTTACTCCTGAATATTTTAGTAAGATTTCTGTACTGATTGTGATGGAGCAGTGAGCTCTTTATTGTGAAAAAATATTGTTGTTGAATTAGTTTGGCAAATTAAATTATTTGAGCATTTGAGGTGCAAATTGTGATATATTGTGATATTGATACGCATGCGGTGGTATAAGGTCTGGGTGTTAAAACGCATGCGGTGAGATAAGGGTGGCTTGATATGCGTGGCTAGTAGGGGTAACTATTAGAAGTCATGCAGTGTGATAAAGGTGGCTAAAACGCGGGATGCTATTTCGGGAAAAATATTTTTTTTTAAATAAATCGTGAAGGCTCCCGCAGTGGTATAAGGAAATGACATATTGTGAATTTGTTTATGATTTGGAAATACGAGGTGGTACCTCGGGAGTGCCCTTGTTGATATTGATTTATGGCCATAGTTGCTTTCGATTAATTGTTGTGATTTTCATAAAGTTGAAGAAAATTCGGTTTTGATTCCGAGATATTATTTGTAATTATTTGGTGTCATTAAATGTGACATAATATTTGATTCAATTCCAATGTCATTTTTTTTTACTACATTGATAAACATTTTACCATGCCATTATTATATTCCAGTAGGGCCTCACCTGACATCGTCACTATTCTACCAAGGTTAGGCTTGACATTTACTGGGTACCGCTGTGGTGTACTCATACTACGCTTCTGCACATCTTTTTGTGCAGATCCAGGTACATCTTATCAGACCACGCATCAGTAAACTAGCTGTACGAGGAGACTTCGAGGTATATCTGCCAGCGTCCGCAGACTCTGGAGTCCCCTTCTATCTTACTATGTTATTTTCCTTATTTGCTTTAGACTCTAATGTATAGAGAAATAGAGAATAAATTCTTAGAAGCTTGTGACTTATTTCTACCGGGTTTTGGGAGTTGAAATTGTTTGAATTATGGTTTATTTATTTCGGATATTTATTATTATTCCTCATTGATAGGCTTACCTAGTCTTAGAGACTAGGTGCCATCACGACATCCTACGAAGGAAATTTGGGGTCGTGCCAAGTTGGTATCAGAGCTCTAGGTTCATAGGTGTCATGAGTCACAAGCAGGTTTAGTAGAGTCTTGCGGATCAGTATGGAGACGTCTGTACTCATCTTCGAGAGACTATGGAACTGTTAGGAAATATTCACTTCTTTGATTCCTTATCGTGCGGCATTGATTTAGCTTGAAACATATATCTTATATTCCTTTGTATCCACTCATGTATGACATTGCGCACTTGGTATCAGTTGTGCCTCGATGGTTCGTGATGCCACAGATGGACTACAAAGGAGCCAGAGATGCTCAAACATTGCCTCAACGTGTTGTTCCGACTGAATATGTGGGTGTATTGAGAGATTACCTAGTGAATCATGTGGCGGTGCAACGGACGTTGGCGTATGGTTGATTTATACAAGCTGTGAAGGTTATTATTGTGGATAATCAGACGTTGTGACCTATGACTTAGCACCGAGTGGGGGGGAGTCCACTACCAATGATTGGATTGCGGGGTCATGTGTTATATCAGGTTTGGCCTGAAATGTATATATGTGGTACTGAAAGGTTCCCTAAAATTTACGTATGTTTAAGGCCAGAGATTTTGTAGAGGATAAGGTTGGAATTTATAGTATGTCTGCCTCCTTAATAATCATGTACTTCAGTACCAAAGGAGTTATAGAAATAACTCTAAATTTGCAGAAGTTCTACGCAGCGTGGACGTCACGGTTGCGGATTTTGGGGTGCTTCGGAGGAAGTATAGTTGTTGACGAGATTCTGGACTATGTGGTTCGTGCCAAGATTTGTTTGTATGGAACTCTACTTTTGTGATCGTTGTGTATAAATAGGGGTAAGGGTTATCCCAAAGAATAATCGAAGAGTATGTTAAGAAATGGGTCAGCTCAACAGTGTTGAGTCAGCATAACAAAAGCAAAAATTTGCCTTGGGAGAGATAATTCTCCACCGGTGTTCGTGGCAAGTCTATAAAGAGGGCAGACCAGCCAATGCAACACCGCCCACTTGGCTCAGTTCTCAAAAACGCTTTTGAAAGAGTTTGTTTCCTGGACTCTCCGTAATGCGTGGTGCATATGGTTTGAATGGTTGTGTCAGGTCATCATTGACGGCGTTAGAATATGCCATCAAGTTCAATAAGTTAGCCCGCCATACTCCTACTTTGCTTCATACAGCCAGAGGGCGAGTCCACAGACTCATTAAAGAACTCAATTATGATCATAAAATTTTGTACGACTCGGGAGCTATAAGCTGATACTTCATTTCTGCTAGTTGTACAATTACCAAGATATTAGAATGTGTTCGGGGTGAGGAAAAAGGAAACTAAGGAGACCAAGACGTCTCGAGGTTCTAGGGGATTCAGTGGATTTTACTCTGCAAGTATAAATCATTATAGGAGGGGCTCGGGTAATCGGCCAGCCCAGTCCGCACATCAGATTACTCGGGGTGCTCCAGTAAGTTCTTTTAATGCACCACCGACATGAGTTCCTACAATGGTTATTCCAATTATCTCGCATAGACTCAATATGAGAAGCCTAACCCGCAAAAGGGTTGTTATTAATACGGTGATACTAGGCACATCATGAGAAAATTGTCCCAAACTTGGGAGAGACATATTTCATCAAATCACTCAGGCTACGTACCCCATTGAAGTTACTACACCACCCACACGACCAGTTAGGGGTGGAGGACAGGCCGGTAGAAGGCATCCTAGAGGTGGAGACCCAGCTGTTGATATATTTGTTTTATGGTATGGCGGATGTCGCTACATCAGTTAGTGTCATTACAGGTACGACCTTGATATAATATAAAGGAATAATTTCCTTAACGTGATTCGGTTCTGAGTATCAAGACGAGTCCTCTTATTGTGCTCCACTTAAGAGTGAGTTTCATAATTCTATAATCTACTTATGTGTTTGCTCATGTTGGGAGATTCCATGGAGATAACTATGCCTATCATTCCATGTTGGTCACTAATAAGACCCGTGAGGCTAAATGTGGCTTTCTGTTACTCATTTCGGTAAGTTTTGATGTAATTTACGGATAATTAATTAGAAATTGTGAATTATATGCCCTACCGGTGTGGGGATCATTATGTGTTGTGATTTTATTTAACGGAAATTATTTAGAAGGAGCAAATGAAAAGTTTTGATTGGCACGATGTGCATATTACTTGTGATGCAGAACTAAGGACGAGATCCTTGCATTTAATATAAACTGATATGTTCAAACCGGGCTACGAGCTGCGGTGGAAGTTATATAAGGACGAGATCCTTGTGAGAAAAATTCTTGTGTTTAAGTTCTCCCTTGTGAATTTTAATTTGTACTATAGTACTAATAGGGAGTCATGCCTGTTAGGCTTATTTGAAAATAATTATATGAAATCCCCTGTGCATACTTGCCAAATTTGTGTTGTAATTATTGAGTTTTAACCTACGAGATAGGTTCCCGTCCAGGTGACGTTAAATGTGACTCATTAATTCGGATAAATAATTTTGAGGCATTCATGCCTCATGTCTCGTTATTAGTATTGTGAAAGTTTGAAATGAGATTTTTGTTAACATGAAGTTAATTAACGATTCTGTAATTGATTATAAACAACTATTAAGACCAGATTGACCTAGAAGGGTGCTCCGTTCAGATGGACCGAGGAATGTGAGGAGAGCTTCCAAAAGCTCAAGACAGCTTTGATTACAGCCCCAATGTTGGTATTACCTATAGGTTCAGGGTCTTATACTGCGTATTGTGATGTGTCGCATATTGGTCTCGGCGCAGTATTGATGTAAGACAGTAGGGTGATTGACTACGCGCCCCGACAGTTAAAGGTACATGAGAAATATTATCCGGTCCATGACCTTGAGTTAGCAGCTTTTGTTCATGCCTTGAAGATTTGGCGGCATTATCAGTATGGTGTCCATTGTAAAATCGACTCCGATCACCGGAGTCTACAGCATCTGTTTAAATAGAAGGATCTTAATTTGTGGCAGCAGAGATGGTTGGAGTTGCTTAAGGATTATGATATCACCATTCTCTATCATCAAGGGGAAGGCCAATGTGGTGGCCGATGCCTTGAGTCGTAAGGCGGAGAGTTTGGGCAGCTTAGCATATTTTCCGGTAGCAGAGAGGCCTTTAGCCATGGATGTTCAGGCCTTGGCCAACCAGTTTGTTAGATTGATGTGTCCGAGTCGAGTCGGATTTAGGCTTGCGTGGTTTCTCAGTCTTCACTTTATGATCGTATCAGGGAACGTCAGTATGATGACCTCCATATGCTTATCCTTAAGGATACAGTTTGGCACGGTGATGCCAAGGAAGTCACTATTGGAGAAGATGATGTACTACGGATGCAGGGCAGGCTACGTGTGCCTAATGTGGACGGCTTGTGTGAGTTGATTCTCCAGGAGACTCACAGTTTTCGGTACTCCATTTATCCAGGTGCTGCGAAGATGTATCAGGACTTGAGATAGAACTATTGGTGGAGGCAGGTGAAGAAGGACATAGTGGGGTATGAACCTCGGTGTCTACATTGTCAACAGGTGAAATATGAGCATCAGCGACCGGGTGGATTATTTCAAAAGTTAGAGATTCCAAAATGGAAATGGGAGCGGATCACTATGGATTTCATTGTTGGGCTCCCACGGACTCAGCGGAAGTTGGACGCAGTTTGGGTAATTATGGATAGGCTGACCAAATCAGCTCATTTCATTCTTGTGATTACTACTTAATCTTCAGAGTAGCTGGCTCAGGTATATATTAGCGAGATTGTCAAACTTCACGGTGTACCAGTATCTATCATCTTTGACCGGGGTACACAGTTTACCTCACGGTTTTGGAGGGTAGAACAACGTGAGTTTTGGGTACTCGGGTAGAGCTGAGTACAGCATTTCACCCTCAGACGGACGGGCAGTCCGAATGCACTATTCAGATACTAGAGGATATGCTTCATGCGTGTGTGATAGATTTTAAGGGTGCTTGGGATAAGTTCTTACCACTTGTGGAGTTTGCTTACAACAACAGTTGCCAGTCAAGCATTCAGATGGCTTCGTATGAGGCCTTGTATGGTAGGCGGTGCCGGTCCCCAGTGGGTTGGTTCGTACCAGGCGAGGCTAGGCTATTGGGTACAGATTTGGTTCAGGATGCCTTGGAAAAAGTTAAGTTGATTCAGGATTGACTTCGTACAGCCCAGTCTAGACAGAAGAGTTATGCTAATCGGAAGGTTCGTGATGTTGCATTCATGGTTGGTGAGCGGGTATTGATCCGGGTTTTGCCTATGAAGGGTGTGATGAGGTTCGGGAAGAAGGGCAATTTGAGCCCTAGGTATATTGGGCCTTTTGAGATTCTTGAGAGAGTTGGAGAGGTGGCTTACAGACTTGCACTACCACCTAGTCTTTCTGCGGTTCATCCGGTATTCCATGTTTCTATGCTTCGGAAATATCACGGCGATCCGTCTCATGTGTTAGACTTCAGTTCGGTTCAGTTGGACAAGGATCTATCTTATGTTGAGGAACCAGTGGCTATTTTAGATAGGCAGGTTCGAAAGCTGAGGTCAAAGAACATTGCTTCCATAAAGGTTCAGTGGAGGGGTCATCCGGTCGAGGAGGCAATTTGGGAGGTCGAGAATGATTTACGCAGCTGTTATCCACACTTATTCACCAGCTCAGGTACTTTTTCTAACTCCGTTCGAGGACGCACGTTTGTTTTAGATGTGGAGAATGTGATGATCCAAAATGACATCTTTAAATTTAATGATTAATTATGCGATCTAAGCACTATTTACCATTACTCGACTTGCGTGTGCAGTCCGTAAAAACTTTTCGGAAAGTTTTCAGGTGAAAAATGGATTAAAATGTGAATTAGATATTTAAAACATAACTGAGTTAACTTTGGTCAACATTTTGAGAAAACGGACTCGGAGCAGTGTTTTGACAGTTTCGGTAGGTCCGTATCGTGAATTAGGACTTGGGCGTATGCCCCGAACCAAATTCCGAGGTCCCTAGCCCGAGATGGAATTTTTATGAAAAATTTAAAGTTTGAGTTCAAATAGTGATCGGATGTTGAATTATGTGAAAATGACCCCGGAATAGAATTTCGATGATTCCAACAGCTCCGTATGGTGCTTTTGGACTTAGGAGCGTGATCGGATTTTTTTGTTTGGAAGTCCGTAGTGAAATTAGGCTTGAAATGGCTAAAATAGGAATTTAAAGTTTGAAAGTTTGACCGAGGAGTTGACTTTTTGATATCGTGGTCGGAATCCAGTTCTGAAAATTTCACAGCACCGTTATGCCATTTGTGACTTGGGTGCAAAATTTGAGGTCAATCAGACTTGATTTGATAGGTTCTGGTGTTGTTTGAAGAAATTAGAAATTTCAAAGTTCATTAGGCTCGAATTGGGGTGAAATTCATGGTTTTAGCGTTGTTTGAGGAGATTTGAGGATTCGACTAAGTTCGTATGATGTTTCAAGACTTGTTGGTATATTTGGTTGAGGTCACGAGGGCCTCGGGTGAGTTTCGGATGGTTAACGGATCAAGAATTGAACTAGAACAGCTGCTGCAATTTCTTTCTGTTGGAAATTTTGCTTCTGCCCAGAAATCGAGGCCAGATCGAGCTTAGGGTCGAGGGCCACGATCGAAGCCCAGATCGATCTCAGGATCGAGGGCCACGATCGAAGCCATGATCGAGCCCATAATCGAGGGACACGATCGAAGCCATGATCGAGCCCAGGGTCGAGGGCCACGATCGAAGCCCGGGTCGAACTCATAATCGAAGGCCATGACCGAGGCCCATGATCGGACCCCATGATCGNAGCTGCTGCAATTTCTTTCTGTTGGAAATTTTGCTTCTGCCCAGAAATCGAGGCCAGATCGAGCTTAGGGTCGAGGGCCACGATCGAAGCCCAGATCGATCTCAGGATCGAGGGCCACGATCGAAGCCATGATCGAGCCCATAATCGAGGGACACGATCGAAGCCATGATCGAGCCCAGGGTCGAGGGCCACGATCGAAGCCCGGGTCGAACTCATAATCGAAGGCCATGACCGAGGCCCATAATCGGACCCCATGATTGGACTCCCCATGATTGAGGATCAGGATCGGACTCCCATGATCGAGGTCTAGGATCAGAATCTCATGATCGAGGTCCAGGATCGGACTCCACGATCGAGGTCAGCCTAGACAGATCCGTAAGTTATAAAAACAAGGGGGTTTCGCCCCATTCGCCATTTTTAACAACTTGGAGCATGAGCAGAGTCGATTTTTGATATATCTTCAAGAAAAAATATTGGGGTAAGTGTTCTTAACTCAATTTTTAGATTACCTGAATCCATCACTGTTTTTAACACTTAATTGGTGATTTAAGTTGGAATAATTTGAAAATTATCTTGGATAGATTTGTCGATTTGAGGGTCGAATCGTTAATGGAATTTAGTCATTTTAGTATGGTTAGACTCGTGGTTGAATGGACGTTCATATTTCGTAACTTTTGTCGGATTCCGAGATGTGGGCCCCACGGGCTATGTTTGAATTAATTTCGGACTTTTATTGAACAATGTAGTATTTTCTTATAGAATTAATTTTATAATTTTTGTTGAGTGTATCGAATTAATTATGACTAGATACGAGTCGATCGCAGAGGAAAAAACATAATACTTGATTAAATTGGAGCAAGTCAAGGTAAGTGACTTGTCTAACCTTGTGTGGGAGTAATTTTTCCTAGGATTGATATTAATGTAATTTTTGAATTGTGTTGAAAGCCGTGTACACGAGGTGACGAGTGTGTATACGGGCTAAATTTGAAGAATTATGTTTTTTTAAATTGTGTAAATCATTGTTGTGCATTTATTAAAATATTCTATGTTGTTATATTCT
>AWOL01S0002156.1:0-37232 GCA_000715115.1 Nicotiana otophora
CAATGCTACTGCCTCAAGGGAATGCTCAACGATTCCCGTCAAGGTTGCAAGAAATGTTGGTTCCCCTTTTTTGAAACCTTTCACAAGTTCCATCGCTGACAGATGCATTCCAGTTTGTGGTACCCGAACAAGGGGCATAATACACGAGCCTCCAGGATCGCTTATGTGAAGCTGGTTGATACGTGGTGCAATAAGTGTGTTGACCTCGTACCAAAAGTCCAATCCCAGAATAATGTCAAAGACGTCCATGGGAGCAATGCTGAAGTCCGTCAATCCCTGCCAGCCTCCTAAAGCAATGTGTACGTTAGGAGCAAAGCCATGAACGGTAGTGGGAAGGGCATTGACGGTCTTCATCAGCGTGTCGCTGGATATAAAAACGAGTCCAAGCTCCCTAGCTCGTTCCTCTGTCACAAAATTATGTGTCGCACCTGTGTCCACCATGATGCGCACGTCTTTTCCGTTTATCTTGGAATCGACAAATAATGATTCACGGGGCCTCACACGAGGCGGTTGGGCAGCAACAGCAGTAATGGTCACATGGTTTATCAAGGCCATATGATTGAACAAGCCTACAACCTTGTTCTTCCCTTGTCCTGCACCTTCAGCTGGTGCTCTTCGCTCCTCGGGTTGCCTATCAGTAGGCACAGCAGTTTGTCCTTGCTGCTGGTGGGCTACAACAATTGCTCCTAATTTGTTCAGTGTAGGGCAATTTCGAGCAGCACGAGAAGGGTCACCACAAAGATAGAAAACATCTCGCTGAGCAGCCTTCTGTGCACCTCTTTTCCTCTTCTCATCATAATCCTTGGTAATTAGAAAGGTGGTTTTGGTTGCCTCTGTTATCATTGTTCCGATTGGGAACAAATTTGCCTTTGCCTCGGTTGGTGTCCGTCTTTGGAGCAGCAGCAGCAGCAGCTTGGCTTCGGTTGTTATTTCCCTTGGACGCTCCTGTCCGAAAATCTGACAATGACTTGGCTATTACAATAGCCTCATCGACGTTGTCGATCTGTCGCCTTTGTAATTCTTGTTTGGCCCAATACTGCAAGCCATCCAAGAAATGGAACAATAGATCCACACTGGTCAAGTTGGGGATCTGAAGGGTGAGTTTTGCAAAATCCTTTACGTATTCACAGATGGAGGATGTTTGCCTAAGCTCCCTCGACTGTCGGCGAGCCTCGTGCACAACGTTTTGAGGATAAAACTGCGGTTTTAGCTCCTCTTTGAACTGCTTCCAAGTGTCAATGGAGCACGTTCCTTTCTCCATATCTGCCTTCTTTCTACGCCATCAAAGTATGGCAGTTTCTGATAAGTACATGGCTGTCGTTCAGATTTTGGCAGCATCGTTGGTAATGCTTACATGTTCGAAATAAGCATCCAGCTGCCACAAGAAGTTCTCCACGTCTTGAGCGCTTCTTTCACCCCGAAATTCTTTAGGTTTAGGAGCCTCAATACGTGTTTCTCGGACAGTGATGGGACCTCGCCCAGTGGTTCCTGCTGTCTCCTCTAGACGCAGTTTTAAAGTTTCAACTTCTGCCTGTAAGGAAGACAAAGCCTCAGTGAGCTTGAGTTCAAGGTTGGTTAGCCCTTCGTCTTGCTCCTAAACGTTCCCTTTGACTTCTTCAAGTCCATCAAGGGCAACTGACTCAAGTGAACAGATATTGTTTTCTGCAGCGGAAATACGACGGTGTACGACCTTCAGACCCTTTTCTTTCATACCAACTCTCTCATCGAGGGATGTAGCTTCGGAAGTTTCAGGTTCTACACAGGGCAGCAACTCGCTTTCAGGCGGAGATCCGTCCCTGGACCTACTTTTGTCACGCTTTCGACCCATACCTCTTTGTGGTTCTGGGTTCTCTTCAATGTAGGTTTCTTCAATGTTACGCTCCACGCAAGAACCTAGGCTCTAGTACCAACTGTCGCGGAACCATTTTTCTGTGGGTTCGGCGAGGGCAGCGAAGTTAGCCTGAAAGCTACTTAGCTTCAGCCCTTAGACAATAAATAGCACAATCGTGCTAAAGCGATGGCAATCACACGAAACAAGCAAGAAAGCTATGAAATAAAGAGACTCGAAACTGGGAGGCAAGTGCCAATTTTCTGTTGTATTATGCAATATCTGATGCTTACAAAGAATGAGTATAAAGCCTATTTATAGAAACGAAAGTGGCTATACAAAGGGGGTGGTTGGCAGGGCTGGTAAGGCTGTTACAGTAGCCTGGTGCATTCCAGCATGGAAAGCTGCCTGGTGCATTCCAGCATGGAAAGCTGGAAAGGCAGACTTAGTGGATTCTGCTGTCAACCATGGCCAGAAGGTCAAAGATGCCTTCCCACTGATGGTTGCTTGTCTCTTGGTCTGCTGACTTTCTGCCAAAAGTGCTTTCAGTTGGCATCTCATCATTTTTGTGTGGCCCTATGTGTTTTCCCACTGATGGGAGTCCGAGATTTGAGCTCGGACAAGCCACGCCATCGTTGGAATTGCTGAAAATTAATAGGTACGATGGTGGGGCGGTGCAACAACATTATCATTGTTTTGTACCATGGCGGTTGTGTTGTCGTCATTCTTCTTCCCACTAGTTTCACCTTTGCCCTTCCTTGGATTTGGGAAATCTCTTTTGAAGTGACCTGGTTGGTTACAATTGTAGCAATTTCTGGCTCTTGATTTGGATCGGTTCTTAGACTTTCCACGAGCTCTGGATCTACCATAGTTGCTCGAACTCCTTTGATAACTCCTGCCTCTACCTTCTGTGATGAGAGCATGTCCTTGATTTTCAGGCTTCTTTCTTATTTTCTCATTGAGTAGAAGAGCCGATGTGACATCTTTTAACTGAAGTAGTCTTACCGTGCAGGATGGTTGTTGCCAAATTATCATACGAAGATGGCAACGAATACAGCAAGATGGCTTTATCTTCTTCCTCGACTTTCACTCCGAGATTGGAGAGCTGTGTGATTAGTCCATTAAACACATTTAAATATGACAAAAAATTTTGTACTTTCACCCATGTGTAGGGCATATAGCTGCTTCTTCAGATACAATTTATTTGTCACTGTTTTGGACATGTATAGGCTTTCCAACCTTGTCCAAATGCCGCATGCGGTGTCTTCATCAATGATTTTATTGACCACATCATCTGATAAGTGCAACCTAATTGCACTAGCAACCCTTTCATCCAAGTCAGCCCAGTCCTCAGCTTTCATGGTATCAGGTTTTTTGACATCAACATCCAGTACCTTGTGTAATCGTTGTTGAATGAGCAGATCCCTCATCCTTCTTTGCCATGTTGAGAAACCGTTATCTCCGTGAAATTTTGCTACCTTGTACCTTACTCCGGACATTTTTGTTTTTCACTAAGTATAGTACTACCGATAGTGAATAGTATTTCTGTGAACGAGCAGAACCTGTGCTCTGATACCAGTTGTTGGGAATAAATCCCCTACATAAATAATATTCACGGTAATAAAAGCTGAATAATAAAGTAGCACCGAGATACGGTAATTAACAAGAATAAAATATTGACAACGACACCAAGATTTTTTACGTGGAAAACCCTTTTGAATAAGGGAAAAATCATGGCCCCGAGACGAGCAACTGATATCACTATAGCAAAATATTTTACACTTTGTAGGTACGAGTAAAATACTCCAAATACCACTACAACACTCAAAAGAAATAAACCTCTTTTGATATTCTCACCTCACTACAATATCGTTCACTCTCTATTTTTCTCACAGACTATTTTCTTATACCCTGTCTGTGAAACCTCACTCTTTCTTTCTAACTCTGAGATACATTTTTCCTCTGAGATTGGTATATAAAATGAGACGCTGAATACTTCTATTTATAGGAAAAAGTGTCGTAACCAAAACCAATTTTGATCAAAAAACGCGTTTCGATGCCAACTACTAATTTTGGCATATTAACGATTTTTCTTTATCATGGGGGTGGACCCCGCAATTTTTTTCTTCTTTCTTCGTTATGGGGTTCCACCCCACAATCTCCTTTTTTGAATTTTTGTTTGTTTCATCATGGGACTGGACCCCACACTTACATCAACCGGAGCTTCGCAAAAATGTTCAAGCTAAAGCAAGAAGCCTCATATTTCAAAGGTCGTATGAACTATGAAGATGCCAATAAAGTATTACTGAAAATTCGTATTTACGACAAAAATAAGTTGCACCCCAGTGACGTTCATCAGAAAGACAGCTGCAACAGAGCTCTACTTCCACTAACTCGCAGAAAAGGTCGCAGAAAAGGGGGCTTCAGCACTTACATGTTTTATCTAGGATCTTATTTCAATCCATAGTCAAAATTGTCATTTGAATTACATTTGGTAACTTTAAACTCCCTTCAGCTTTGTTCCGTAACGGAGTTATTCATTGACTTTAAATACACTTCTCACTTCTCAGTAAGGTTTTGGAATTCTGATTTCTTTCAAAGAGCTAAAACATAGCACTTAAACAAGAAAACAATGAAATGTAAAAGTAATTACCATATTAATCCACCCCCATCCTCATCACATATTTAATGAAAGCACTTTCGATGCAAACGATGATATTAATTGTCACAACCCGAAATTCCTACCTTCAGGATCGTGATAGCGTCTAACATTTCACTTGCTAGGCAAGCCAACGTTAAAATAATCTTAACCGTTTTTAAGCAAATTAAATTAAACAGAAGTCAATTAATGAAATAAAGTGCGGAAGACCATAAATACCGAATCATCACAATACATCCCCGAATCTGGTGTCACAAGTGCACGAGCTATTAGAATAATACAAATAAAGGTCTGAATAAAATTCAAATTGTTTGAAAGATAATAAACAACTAAGATAAGATAGAAGGGGACTTCAAAACTGCGAACGTTGTGCAGTTATACCTCAAGTCTCCTCTGAGTAGCTGAATCCGAGCACGTCTATGGTACGCCACTAGAACCAACTCCAAAATCTGCACAAGTGCAGTGTGTAGTATGAGTACAACCGATCCCATGCACTCCGTAAGTGTCGAGCCTAACCTCGACGAAGTAGTGACGAGGCTATGACAAGGCACGTACGTAAACAACCTGTGCAAATATATACAAATACGAAGCAACAATAATACAATAAATAACAACTTATAAATTGGGAGGGAACATGAGGAGGGAAATGATGTAATAATTTCAGCAGGAGAAGTATCACTTAGCAGCCAATTAATTCATCAACAATAAAATGAGCAACTGATAATATGAAAATGGCACGGCACCACCCTTCATGCTTTTACTCTCATTCTTCCCATAAACTCATAAATAAATAATAATAATTGGTACGGCATCACCCTTCGTGCTTTAACTCTCTTTTGGCACGGCCTCACCCTTCGTGCTTTTACACTCTCTGAAAATGACACGGCATCACCCTTTGCGCTTTAACTCTCTTTTATGACACGGCAACACCCTTCGTGCTTTTACACTCTTTCTCACCATGACAATGATAGTATAAATAATAAAAATAGCACTGCATCACCCTTCATAGTTTTACACACTTTCGCACCATATTCAACAATAATTAAATCAATAAAAATTTCATGAATAATAATCAAATAATCAGTAATGAACTTAAACATGAATATCTTAATTAAATAAATAATTATTCAAAATGAAATAAATTCATCTAGCATGCTTTGACTCAAGCACAACGCATAAGTATTCGTCAACTCACATATACGGTGTACCCGCACATTAAATCACGTAGCAAATAAACAAATAAACTCTACTCCCTCAAGTCAAGGTTAACCACGATACTTACCTCGCTTTGCAACCAAATTCAAGATTCCAATAAATCTTTGCCTCGCGAATTCGTGTCCGAAATCCTCAAATCTAGTCATAAACAATTCAATATACTCAATATAAATTATAGGAATTAATTCCATATGAATTTACATATTTTTCGGATTATAATCTGAAATTCATCTAAAAAATAACAGTGGGGCCCACGTCTCGAATCTCTGAAAAACTTACGAAATCCGTACACTCGTTCCGAGACGAGTCCAATCATATAAAATTTATCAAATTCCGACGTCAAATGGACCTTCAAATCTTAATTTTCGTTTTTTGGAAAGTTTTACAAAAATTCCAATTTCTTCCATCTAAATCCGAAATAAATGATAAGGTCCGTGGACAGCATGTTCCAAATGGTCTGTGGCTCGTCCGAAATTCATCCGAGCCTCTCGGGACCTCGTCCTAATATTCGAACAAGTCCCATAACATAATACGGACTTACTCGGGGTCTCAAATCACATCAAACAACATCGAAATTACAATTCACACCTCGATTCGGACTTATGAATTTCAAACTTTTCAATTTATAACACTTATGCCGAAACATGTTAAATGAATCCGGAATGACTTCAAATTTGTCACACAAGTCATAAATGACATAACAGAGCTATTCCAGTTTTCGGAATCTCAATCCGAGTCTAATATCAATAAAGTCAACTCCGCGGTCAAACTTTGGAAGTCTTTAGCCTTCAAACTTCCAAAATTTCAACAAATGGCGATAACTCAAGTTAGGGACCTCCAAATTAAATTTCGGATATACGCCCAAGTCCCAAATCACGATACGGACCTACCAGAACTGTCAAAACGCTGATCCGGATCCTTTGCTCAAAATGTTGACCAAAATTAACTTAATTGAGTTTTAAAGCTCTATTTCACATTTTAATCATTTTGTTTTCATATAAAAACTTTCCGAAAAATTATACGGATTGCGCACGCAAATCGAAAAAAGTTGAATGGTGCTATTTGAGGTCTCAGAACACAAAAATAATTATTAAATTTAAAGACGACCTTTTGGGTCATCACACTAATGCTCCCCTAAAATTGCAAGAAACCTCCTATGTGTAAAGTGACCCAATAGGTATGCCAACATTGTCCCAACTGTGAAACACAGATAGGCGCCAAAAAAGAAACATTAAAGAAATGAACCGTTAAATATTAATTTATCAAGATATAATTGAAAGACCATGGATTAGCGTGAAGTGAAATAAAGCACATAACAATACTAACGTTGTTAAATATTAATGTACCCACGGACTCCTCTCATTTTTTGAGGTGAAATTTCCGCCATATATAGAGGTACCTATACATATACATAAGACATTCAAATCGAACAATAACCGATAATCAAATCGTAAAATTAGTTTATTCGCTTGTCGTAAAATTAGTTTATTTGCTTATTGGCATCAGATTATCGGATTAACGGTTGGCAAACAGATTAAAATTTTATAATTATCGATTTATCGATTTAGGGGTAAATTACTTAATTTCTTTATCGGATAAACCGTTAAGCCGTTAAGAATTATTATATTTACATTTTGACGCCCAAGTATATAAACCTTTCCCTTCTTATTTTGATAAACCGTGAGTGGCAGTGCTATAGTCTTTCCCTTGTATTTTATACAATTGTTTATGTTTAGTAATTTAGAGTCTTACAATTGTTCAGACAATTGTTTATGTTCACTCTTCGGCCTTTCCCTTTCATGAATTTGGAATATGTAATAAGTTTCCCCTGATCTCTATTGAGTTATAGTCCATATACTTCATTTTTATTGTTTATTTGATTTAGCCGATAAATTGTCCGATCAACATTAATATGATACCAATCTTCCCTGATACCTTATTGGTTGACTAAAGGATTACTATATTTATTAGTCGCTATCCGAAAAGTCAAATCACTAAACATAAATATTCGCCTAATCTGCACGATAAGCAACCCGACCAATACATAACAAACAAGAAGTTTTGGACGAATTCAAATGAAGATGTACAATGGAATAAAAGTTTCAAGAAAAAGTTTTACGAGTAAGAAAAATATACATTTATATCTATATTAAATTAAAAAAAAAGAAAGAGAATTAACAAAAATATTAAGTCAAGTAACAAGTTAATAAAACGTCATAATAACAAATGGAATAATACTAAATATAGTAGATTATGTAATAAAGAAAAGTGAGGAACTAAAATGTAATTCGACCATATGAATCTTTTTCCAATTTAATAAGATTTTCTTATTTGGCATGTTTCACTGGATAAGAAAAAGAGAATTAAAATTTAATTTCAAACAATATGATATAATGTGGTCAAACAAATTAAATCATACAACATGATTTATATTCTCTGTGCATCGCGCCTGTGCTATACCAATTACAATATAATAATACATCTAAGAGAAAACACTAACCCGGTTTAACCCCCCAGTTTAGCCGCCGCCGGCTACAGCAGCATCTGCTCCAAACACTGATCTACATAAGGGTTTTGTAATTTTCACGTTGCGGACCATATCTGTTTGGTAATCTTCTGGGAATCAACAATGGGAGTTGACTCTATAGTTGGAGTAAGGAACATCGAACATTATAGCTGGAGCTTGAGGTTAAAAATTTCTGACCTTTTGGCGTTTTCACTATTAGTCAAAGAGTGTGAAAATAAACATTTCAATTACTCAAAATTTTTTAATCTCTCCAAAGGAAATAAACACCCAGTTGAATTTCACATCAGGTTTCATCCAAGTTTAGTACTTTGTCCGGTCCATAATAAGTGATATTTTGACCTTTTTATTTTGGTCCAAAATAAGTGTCATTTTATATAATTAAGAATTTTATTTTTCTAAACTTTGCTCTTATTTATATATACCAATGTGTCAAGATAATAATTAATAGTCATTTTTTTTAGGAGTGCGTAATTCTTTTAAGGGATATGCCAAAGACTAAAAAGTCTACGTATTATTGGCCTGGGAGTAGTAACTACAATATTAATTAACCTTCCTTTGGTTCGCCTCTACGGTTTCGTATTTTAATCACTTGGTTCCCCTGACGTGCTTTTATTTTGGTGACGCTAGGTATCTCAATCAAACGGTGTTCTTTTTCTGCAACCTAACGCTTGGATAATTTATTGAAGGAAATCAAATGTCTGTTGGATTAATATTGGTGAAATTGTTCGGGCAAGCTTATCCGAAAGGTTTCGTGACATTTTAGACTCATTTCAAAGAAGAAACTTTCACAAGAGAATGTGGTAGGGCTTCGTCACAATATTAGAGATACTTGTATACGGTCAAAATAGAATTTGTCATTTCATATAACCGATCGAGACTGGAAAATAATTGAACGAGGTTCGGGCTCATGTAATGTCAAACCATGATGCAAAGTTAGATCGCCAAGCTCATGACCCATAGACCGATCGAGATCGGCCAAGTCCTAGATCGAGATCGAACAAGACCGAGATCGACCAAGATCGAGATCAAGCTAGGAAAAGACCAATCGAGACCGAGATCTGCCTAGATCAAGACCAGACAAAATAGAGATCGTGCAAGACCGAGGAAGGTTTATCAAGCCAAAAGACAAAAGACGGAATATCCGTAATGAGGCCCGAATCACAGTTGAAATCCCAGCACATATCAAGAAAAGATCAATTAATTAATCTATCATGAGATTCCCTACTATATTTAGTATTATATTAAGAGTAGGACTTCTCTACTATATAAGGGGGGTTTGATTATTTGTAAAAGGCATCATTGACACAATACAAAGCAATACACTACCTTCTTTCAACTTTCAATATCTTGTTACTCTGTTCATACATCTGGTTAAACATTTCTGACCTTTTGGCGTTTTCACTATTAGTCAAAGAGTATGAAAATAAACATTTCAATTCCTCAAAATTTTGTAATCTCTCCAAAGGAAATAAACACCCAGTTGAATTTCACATCTGGTTTCATCCAAGTTTAGTACTTCGTCCGGTCCATAATAAGTTACATTTTGACCTTTTTATTTTGGTCCAAAATAAGTGTCATTTTATATAATTAAGAATTTTATTTTTCTAAACTTTGCTCTTATTTATATATACCAATGTGTCAAGATAATAATTAATAGTGAATACATCGTTTTTTTTAGGAGTGCGTAATTATTTTTAAGGGATATGCCAAAGACTAAAAAGTCTACTTATTATTGGCCGGGGAGTAGTAACGACTATATTAATTAACCTTCCCTTGGTTCGCCTCTACGGTTTCGTATTTCAATCACTTGGTTCCCCTGACGTGCTTTTATTTTGGTGACGCAAGGTATCTCAATCAAACGGTGTTCTTTTTCTGCAACCTAACGCTTGGCTAATTTATTGAAGGAAATCAAATGTCTATTGGATTAATATTGGTGAAATTGTTCGGGCAAGCTTATCCTAAAGGTTTGGTGACATTTTAGACTCATTTCAAAGAAGAAACTTTCACAAGAGAATGTGGTAGGGCTTCGTCACAATATTAGAGATATTTGTATACGGTCAAAATAAAATTTGTCGTTTCGTATGACCGATCGAGACTGGAAAATAATTGAATGAGGTTGGAGCTCATGTAATGTCAAACAATGATGCAAAGTTATATCTCCAAGCTCATGACCCATAGACCGATCGAGATCGGCCAAGTCCTAGATCGAGACCGAACAAGACCGAGATCGACCAAGATCGAGACCAAGCTAGGAAAGGATCGATCGAGGCCGATATCGGCCTAGATCAAGACCAGACAAAATAGGGATCGAGCAAGACCGAGGAAGGTTTATCGAACCAAAAGCCAAAAGACGGAATATCCGTAATGGGGCTCGAATCACGGCGGAACTCCCATCACATATCAAGGAAAGACCAATTAATTAATCTATCATGAGATTCCCTACTATATTTAGTATTATATTAAGAGTAGGACTTCCCTACTATATAAGGAGGGGTTTGATCATTTGTAAAAGGCATCATTGACACAATACAAAGCAATACACTACTTTCTTTCAGCTTTCAATATCTTGTTACTCTGTTCATACATTTGGTTAAAACTTTCTGACCTTTTGGCGTTTTCACTATTAGTCAAAGAGTATGAAAATTAACATTTCAATTTCTCAAAAGTTTGTAATCTCTCCAAAGAAAATAAACACCCAGTTGAATTTCACATTTGGTTTCATCCAAGTTTAGTACTTTGTTCGGTCCATATTAAGTGACATTCTGATCTTTTTTTATTTTGATCCAAAATAAGTGTCATTTTACATAATTAAGAATTTTATTTTTCTAAACTTTGATCTTATTTATATATACTAATGTGTCAAGATAATAATTAATAGTGAATACATCGTTATTTTTAGGAGTACATAGTATTTTTAAGGGGTATGCCAAAGATTAAAAAGTCTACTTATTTTTGGTCGGGGAGTAGTAACTACTATATTAATTAACCTTCCCTTGGTTCGGCTCTACGGTTTCGTATTTCAGTCACTTGGTTCCCCTAACGTGCTTTTATTTTGGTGACGCTAGGTATCTCAATCAAACGGTGTTCTTTTTCACCAACCCAATGCTTGGATAATTTATTGAAGGAAATCAAATGTCTGTTGGATTAATATTGGTGAAATTGTTCGGGCAAGCTTATCCTAAAGGTTTGGTGACATTTTAGACTCATTTCAAAGAAGAAACTTTCACAAGAGAATGTGGTAGGGATTCGTCACAATATTAGAGATACTTGTATACGGTCAAAATAGAATTGTCATTTCATATGACCGATCGAGACTGGAAAATAATTGAACGAGGTTCGGGCTCATGTAATGTCAAACCATGATGCAAAGTTAGATCGCCAAGCTCATGACCCATAGACCGATCGAGATCGGCCAAGTCCTAGATCGAGATCGAACAAGACCGAGATCGACCAAGATCGAGATTTAGCTAGGAAAAGACCGATCGAGACCGAGATCTGTCTAGATCAAGACCAGACAAAATAGAGATCAAGCAAGATCGAGTAAGGTTTATCAAGCCAAAAGACAAAAGACATAATATACGTAAAGGGGCCCGAATCGCGGCAAAAATCCCATCACATATCAAGGAAAGACCAATTAATTAATCTATCATGAGATTCCCTACTATATTTAGTATTATATTAAGAGTAGTACTTCCCTACTATATAATGAGGGGTTTGATCATTTGTAAAATACATCATTGACACAATACAAAGCAATACACTACTTTCTTTCAGCTTTCAATATCTTGTTACACTATTCATACATTTGGTAAAAACTTTCTGACCTTTTGGCGTTTTCACTATTAGTCAAAGAGCGTGAAAATTAACATTTCAATTCCTCAAAATTTTGTAATCTCTCCAAAGGAAATAAACACCCAGTTGAATTTCACATTTGGTTTCATCCAAGTTTAGTACTTTGTTCGGTCCATAATAAGTGACATTTTGATCTTTTTTATTTTGATCCAAAATAAGTGTCATTTTACATAATTAAGAATTTTATTTTTCTAAACTTTGATCTTATTTATATATACTAATGTGTCAAGATAATAATTAATAGTGAATACATCGTTGTTTTTAGGAGTGCGTAGTTGTTTTAAGGGGTATGCCAAAGACTAAAAAGTCTACTTATTTTTGGTCGGGGAGTAGTAACTACTATATTAATTAACCTTCCCTTGGTTCGCCTCTACGGTTTCGTATTTCAGTCACTTGGTTCCCCTAACGTGCTTTTATTTTGGTGACGCTAGGTATCTCAATCAAACGGTGTTCTTTTTCAGCAACCCAACGCTTGGATAATTTATTGAAGGAAATCAAATGTCTGTTGGATTAATATTGGTGAAATTGTTCGGGCAAGCTTATCCTAAAGGTTTGGTGACATTTTAGACTCATTTCAAAGAAGAAACTTTCACAAGAGAATGTGATAGGGCTTCGTCACATTATTAGAGATATTTGTATACGGTCAAAATAAAATTTATCGTTTTGTATGACCGATCGAGACTGAAAAATAATTGAACGAGGTTGGAGCTCATGTAATGTCAAACAATGATGCAAAGTTATATCTCCAAGCTCATGACCCATAGACCGATCGAGATCGGCCAAATCCTAGATCGAGACCGAACAAGACCGATATCGACCAAGATCGAGACCAAGCTAGGAAAGGATTGATCGAGGCCGATATCGGCCTAGATCAAGACCAGACAAAATAGGGATCGAGCAAGACCGAGGAAGGTTTATCGAACCAAAAGCCAAAAGACGGAATATCCGTAATAGGGCTCGAATCACGGCGGAAATCCCAGCACATATCAAGAAAAGACCAATTAATTAATCTATCATGAGATTCCCTACTATATTTAGTATTATATTAAGAGTAGGACTTCTCTACTATATAAGGGGGGTTTGATCATTTGTAAAATACATCATTGACACAATACAAAGCAATACACTACCTTCTTTCAGCTTTCAATATCTTGTTACTTTGTTCATACATCTGGTTAAACATTTCTGACCTTTTGGCGTTTTCACTATTAGTCAAAGAGTGAAAATAAACATTTCAATTACTCAAAAAATTTTAATCTCTCCAAAGGAAATAAACACCCAGTCGAATTTCACATCTGGTGTCATCCAAGTTTAGTACTTCATCCGGTCCATAATAAGTGACATTTTGACCTTTTTATTTTGGTTCAAAATAAGTGTCATTTTACATAATTAAGAATTTTATTTTTCTAAACTTTGCTCTTATTTATATATACCAATGTGTCAAGATAATAATTAATAGTGAATACATCGTTGTTTTAGGAGTGTGTAGTTTTTTTAAGGGGCATGCCAAAGACTAAAAAGTCTACTTATTATTGACCGGGGAGTAGTAACTACTATATTAATTGACCTCCCTTGGTTCGCCTCTATGGTTTCGTATTTCAATCACTTGGTTCCCCTGACGTGCTTTTTGTTTGGTGACGCTAGGTATCTCAATCAAACGGTATTCATTTTCTGCAACCCAACGCTTGGATAATTTATTGAAGAAAATCAAATGGGTGTTAGATTAATATTGGTAAAATTGTTCGGGCAAGCTTATCCTAAAGGTTTGGTGATATTTTAGACTCATTTCAAAGAAGAAACTTTCACAAAGGTGAGTCCGAAACTAGATATCTCCACCTAGAAAAATTAGCGCTCGCTTTGATAAGCGCCTCTAGGAAACTAAAACCATACTTCAAATTTCACCCCATATGTGTTATAACAACTTATCCACTTCAAAGTATCTTGCATAAACCCGAGCCTTCGGGACGGTTGGCCAAATGGGCCATAGAAATGATCGGGTATGATATTGAATATCGACCCCGAACATCAATTAAGTCTCAAATTTTGATAGACTTCGTAGCTGACTTCACGCCGGCCCTAGTACCCGAAGTCGAGAGAGAGTTGCTGATACATTCGGGTATGACCTCAGGAGTCTGGACTCTCTTCATGGATGGTGCTTCGAACGCGAAAGGGTCCGGGCTCAGCATCGTACTAAAATCACCCACAGGCAACGTGGTTAGATAATCTATTAGAACTGTGAAGTTGACTAACAATGAATCTGAATATGAAGCCATAATTGCAGGTCTCGAACTTGTCAAAGGCTTAGGAGCGGAGGTGATCGAAGCCAAATGTGACTCCCTCCTCGTGGTGAATCAGGTTAAAGGAACCTTCGAAGTTATGGAAGAACGAATGCCAAGATATTTAGATAAGTTACAAGTAACGTTACACCAATTTAATGAGTGGGCTTTGCAATACGTTCCTCGAGATCAAAATAATGAGGCAGATGCCCTCGCAAGCTTAGGGTCATCGGTCGAGGACAACGAGCTCAATTCGGGGGTCGTCATGCAACTCATGAGGTTGGTAATTGAAGAAGGCCACACCGAGATAAATTACACAAGCTTGACTTGGGATTGGAGAAATAAATACATAGAATATTTGAAAGGCAGAAAGCTTCCTTCAGATCTGAAGAAATCGATGGCCCTGCGCACGAACGCAACACGATTCACCTTGTCCGAAGATGGAACCTTATTTAGAAGAATGTTCAATAATCCATTAGCGATATGTCTGGTATAGGGAGACACCGAGTATGTTCTGAGGGAAGTTCACGAGGGCACTTTCGGAAATCATTCTAGTGCCGAATCATTGGTTCAAAAGGTAATCAGAGTCGGCTATTACCGGATCGATATGGGAAAGGATGTAAAAGAGTTTTTTCAAAAATGTGACAAATGCTAAAGGCATGCACTAATGATTCATCAAACAGGGGAACCGCTTCATTCGGTCTTGTCACCATGGTCGAACATGAAGTGGGGGATAGACATTGTCGGCCCTCTCCCACGGGCACCAGGTAAAGCTCAAATATTTTATTTATGACTGACTATTTTTCTAAATGGGTTGAAGCACATGCCTTCAAGAAAGTTAGGGAGAAGGAAGTCATCAACTTCATTTGGGATCATATCATATGTCGATTCGGGATGCCATCCAAAATTGTGTGTGATAATGGGAAGCAGTTCGTCGGCGGTAAAGTGACCAAATTCCTCGAAGATCATAAGATTAAAAGAATCCTATCCACACCTTATCATCCTAGCGGGAACGGACAAGCCGAATCAACCAACAAAACCATTATCAAAAATCTTAAGAAGAGGCTAACCGACGCCAAAGGGAGGTGGAAAGAAATTCTGCCCGAAGTTCTTTGGGCATACCGCACAACTTCAAAGTCCAGTATTGGGGCTACCCCATTCTCATTAGTTTATGGAGTCGAATATCTAATACCTGTCAAAGTTGGGGAACCGAGTATCCGGTTCTGATACGCGACAAATTAATCAAATAATGAGGCTATGAATACGAGCCTAGAATTATTGGACGAAAGGCGTGAAGCCACCCTCGTTCGATTGGCCGCCCAAAAGTAACGGATCGAGAGATACTACAATTGAAGAACCAATCTTCGATATTTTAACATCAGGGACTTAGTGTTAAGGAAAGTCACCCTCAACATCTAAAGCCCCAATGAAGGAAAATTGAGCCCGAATTGGGAGGGACCGTACCAAATCTTCGAAATCATCGTAAAAAGGGTCATACAAGCTCGGAATGATGAATGAGGGAACAACTGTCGAGTAATTGGAACATATATCACCTAAAACGGTACCACTGTTAATGTACACTCCTTTTCCATTCCTTTTTTATTGCAGATTGACATTTACAGGTGGTTGACACGAAACGACAATGGATTCTTTAGTGAATAGGATGAAGTTTTTTAGGTCTAAAAGCACGTGTTGCACTCCTTTTCCCTCAGACCGATTTCGTCCCAAATGGGCTTTTCGGCGAGGTTTTTAACGAGGCAACAATGAAGACGTGCTAACTTAGAATCGAACCCGATTACGAATCGGCACCAAAGATCAATACAACAATATCCAAGGTTCATTTGCAATCAACCTCGAATATTGGGGGGCTACCCTCGGATATGCACTAGCAAGAAAACTACGTCATAAAGGAAGGGTCTCAATTGACAGAATTTATTGTATGGGCCAAACAGTCAAAACGAGTCGTGCCCATGTAGATCGTTTGAACCCTGACGTAAAACATGTACGCATGTATGATTGTCTCGATCGAGAATAAATCCAAGGGCAAATACAAAAGTACAGTACGAATAGTACGAATAAACATCCCCTCACTAAAGGATTGTCGTCCGACTCGAACGGCCCAAGTCATCGGGCCTCGGGAGCAAAAGACTTAATAGGCAAATCCCTGATTTCTAAAAAGTCATGGCCACCCCACTCGGGGACTATTATCTCAGGAAAGCCCGGATAAAATAGGACAACAATCCTAATGGGTAACTCCCGAACTAAAAGGCTACAGATAATCTAACACGGCTCGGAGACGTATGATATCCGTAACAAAATTAAGCCTTCAAAAAATATTCTTTCACAATCGGTTCTAAAGGCTATCCTCGGCAAAATCTCAAACTTAAGATGTTTTGGGAAAACTTCAATAACATCAAACCCCAATAATGCCTTAACCCAGAAACGAAATAAATGCAAGGTTTGTTCGAACCCTCGAACACAACCTTATTGCTTCACCAGAAAGGAAATAAAAGAAAGGTTTGTTCGAACCCTCAAACACAACCTTATTATTTCATACTAAGGCATTTTTTAACCTTTGTAAATACAACTAAAGCAAGGGAAAAATACGAGAGCCGAACGAGAAAGAAAAGTCTTATATTTATGCACAATAGTTTTTTACAAAGTCCAAATCGGCCTAAAAACAAAAATTTACAACGGCCAAAAAATGGCCTTGGAAAAAATTCAAAAGAAAAAAGAAAAATCTTAAGAGGCTTGGTCTTCATCGAAGCTTTCATCTCCATCCTCGGAACCTTCTCCGTCTTCAGAGTCACTCGAACTGTCGGAGTCTTCCTCAGGGAAGGCCAGCTTCCGGGTCTTGGCTTCCTCTACTCTGGCATTTTCGATCTTGGCCATGACATCAAAGCCCTGATCCTCAACTTCCTCAAGGGCTTCCCTTCGAGCTTGCCATTTCGCATGTTAGACCATGCCCTTGGCCTTGGCCTGATTGGCTTCGACATCAACCGTAAACTAGGACACTTTAGCGTCAGTATTTTTGTTGGCTACGGCTACCTTGGATCTGGCTACTTCGAGTTCATTGGCCAAGCTCGCCTTGTCAGAAACGGCCAAATCTAACTAAGGCTAAAGCTCATTGATCTTTTCGACCTGCACCAAGGCCTTCTCTTTTGCAGTTTGGAGCTGGGCCTCGGCCGACTCCAATTGAGCTTGGACGGTCTCTTTTTTCGAGGCTAGGATGTCCATATTCTTTTTAAAAGCTTCCGAGTCGGCCTGTATCGCATTCACCTACGTTTGGAGCCGCCCGATTTGTTCGAGCCTCTATCGGACCTGCAGAATCGGATTGTTAGTAGTTATCTCTGATTTATCTTCACTATCGTGAAGCACTCGAAATACCTTCTCAGCCATCTCGGCATGCTCATCCCGAGCCATTACCAAATATGCCTGAAGCTTCTCACTAAGGAGCTTGAACGTATCACTCTTCTCAGTAAGGCCCCGAACCTCAACCTCATGCTCCTCCCGAAGTCGGAGGAAAGTCTCGTGATGCACCACCAAAGCCTACAAACAAGGAAGAAGATAAAATAATTATCTATAGCTCTAAGTATAGAAGAAATAATTAAAAGTACCCTCGAAGTTTCCCGATTCAGAGCATGTTAAGCCTCATTGAAAAGGCAAGCAGATCCTACCGGTCACCAAGGACCTAAGGTAACTAGCAATCCTCACGGGGGGACAAAAGACTCGAGCATCCTCTGGGACCAGAAGCACTATCTTTTGCCTGCGGTCGGGGTTGACACTAGGGGCCGAGAATTGGTCTACCAGTTTGGGGCTCGATGAAGATCCGATAGTGCCCGATGAAGGTACTTGCTTCGGTACCGATAATCCACCAAAACCGCTAATATCCTCCAAAGCAGCGGACTAGAGCCCGTCCAAAAAGCCATGAATATCAGTCTCCCCCTTGAACAATATGTTAGCCTTACGTATCACAACATCTGATTTTTGAGGGGATCCCGAAATATCAACCATCCCAAGCTCGTCCCTCGAGATATTCCCCGTTGCCCAAGAAGCCTTGCCTCGGGTTTCCCCTTCAACCATCTCGGCTTGGGACGGAGTGGCCTCAACCCTTCCTGGTTCAGGAACTACAGCCAGACCCCGCTCACCTGCCTCCTCCAATTCAGAGAATTTTTGTTTCAAAACATTAGCCCGCACACAGTCCACAAGCGAAGTAATAGTTTCCTCCTCTTCTTCTTCGGACTCATCCCTGAACTGGCGAATGGAGTCCGAGGTCATAGCCCTTTTTCTCTTTTTATCCTTGGCCTGCTTTGGAGCAGGTAGTTGGGGAAGAACTTCTTCGTCACCAGATGGGGGCCTTATCACGACGTCCTTCCCGAGACCTAAAAGAGAAAAAAGATAATCAAATTCGAGAAAGAAACCTAAACGATAAATCGATCTAAGGGAGAAACTTACCATGATTGCAGGCCTCTCATCGACCTTTTTATAGTTCTATCCAAGCACGCTCGGAGTATATTTTCTGCGACACTAGGCCCTCGACCCATTGCTTGAGTCCCGAAATCGGTTCCGGCATTTGGGCCACAGCTGCAACATCGAAAACATAATTAAGAAAAAAAGGCAAGAAGTAAAACATCAAAAAGAAATATCCAAAGTGGGGTAATACTTACGATGTATGTTCCATTTATTAGGAAATGGCATATATTTGGCAGGAATCAGGTCCGAAGTCCTTATTCGGACAAATCGGCTCATCCAACCTAGGTCACGGGCTTCATCTATGAGAATGGGGCTTTGGTAGCTCGGTGAGCAAGCTTGATCAGCCCCCCTTGATAAAGTCGAGGACTATAAAGACGCATAAGGTGATTAAGGGTGAAAAGTCACCCCTCGATTTTGCTTGAGAAGAATCGGAGGAGAATCACTATTCTCCAAAAGGAAGGATGGATCTGGCTGAGGGTCGTGTCGTATCTCTTGCAGAAGGTGACGATGGCGGGGTCTAAGGAACCCATCGTGAAAGGGTAAGTGTAACCACTTAGGAACCCCTCCAAGTGGGTAGTAATCACTTCCTCAGGCGATAGGACTACCACATATTTTTTGGCCCAGTTGCATTCCTCTTTAACCTTTTCGAGGATTCTTTTAGTGATTGAGCATCTGTACCTCGAAACCGGCTCACATAGGCCCGGTACCGAGGAGGCCTTCTCGACCTTAAAATCAGAGACGGTTGGGCATCCTACCGGAATGAATTCCTCAGGGAGGGGCTCCACCGCAGCCTCACCGCCGGCAGATTGTGATGAAGAAGAGGCCTCTTTTTGCGGCACTACTTTAGAGGTTTTTGCCATTGATGAACAAAGAAAAGTGAACTTAGATGATATGTGGTTTGGTTAGGAGAAATTTGGATGTAGAAACTATGGAGCAAAGAGAGTTTTCGAAGGAGAAACAAGAATAAAGAAATCTTTGAAGTGTAGAAGATTGAATGGAAAAGCTAGGGTTTTTATAGGTTGATGGCGACGATTCGGAACCGGTAGTGGCCGACCATCAACTGATGGGCATTAAATGCCTTGGCAACTGGACTGATGGGACGTTTCGTCGTATACGTCATAATCGGGCTCGTCGCTGATGTCATCACCCATCAAGTCGGGATTTTCGAAATTCATATCGTTTTTCGTCATTTTCCTTCCGAGAAATAAAGGGGCTATCTGTATACAGTCAAAATAGAATTTTTCCTTTCGTATGACCGATCGAGTCTGGAAAATAATTGAATGCGGTTCGGGCTCATGTAATGTCAAACCATGATGCAAAGTTAGATCGCCAAGCTCATGACCCATAGATCGATCGAGATCGGCCAAGTCCTAGATTGAGACCAAACAAGATCGAGATCGACCAAGATCGAGACCAAGCTAGGAAAGGACCGATCGAGACCGAGATTGGCCTAGATCAAGACCAGACAAAATAGAGATCGAGCGAGACCGAGGAAGGTTTATCAAGCCAAAAGACAAAAATCTAGAATATCCGTAATGGGGCCCGAATCAAGCCAAAATATCTATCATGATATTCCCTACTATATTTAGTATTATATTAAGAGTAAGACTTCCCTACTATATAAGTGGGGTTTGATTATTTGTAAAAGACATCATTGACACAATACAATGCATTACATTGCCTTCTTTCAGCTTTCAATATCTTGTTACTCTGTCCATACATCAGTAGAATTTTTATTTGGTTCGAGAGTGATCGAACTCGAGGGCCAAGGCTAATTCATCTGTTTGGTTTGCATTCATTACCTTTACAGTTAATTTCGCTACCCATTTGTATATTTTCTCAATTTGTACCAATTTATACTATATATCTTTAGAACTGCTTATAAATTCAATTGTTATCCATTTTTCGGGTAAACAATACTACTTATTTAATTGCAAACAGAAGAATTCCAGTGAAAAAAAGAGACAATACCTGCCGGAACTACGTTTGCTATGTTACCAAATTATCATCTCACTGACACCGGCACAAACAAGCTCATCCACAACTGAGATTAACCCTGAATTCCCATTAACTGCCCAGCAATTCCTTTTCACCGAAAAAAGTTGTTGCATCAGCAAATCAATGAATCATCATTGTTGTCATCTTCAATCTCGACTGTTTCATCTTTTGAGAAAGGGTATTTTTCGGGGGGTCAGTCTCATTGCTATTGAGTTCACAAATTGCTGAAACATTCAGATCCCACATTTATCTATTTCTTCTTCTTCCCTTGACAAATACTCACCATCCCGTTTCCCTTCATTATAATTTTGTATGTTGTTTAAGAAATAAGATTTTAAAAGTTTGATTATACATAGTCTAAGCGAAAAATATAATTACTAATTTTGACCTTTGATAACAAAAAGTAAGACTATTATTTTTCAAGAGGGAGAAGAGAGAATGGTGTCTGAATACAATGATGGAGAGGAGTGGTGTTCAAGCCTTTATGTAGGGTAAATAAGAAGAAAAAAATATAATTATTAGATTTGAATCTGGTACGGGATTCAAAAGAAGAAGCGGAAAATGAGTCGAAGAAGATGACAGAAAAAAGCAGTTAGCGGAGATAACCGGAAAACTTCATAATTTTCTCAATAAACGCGGATTAGATTATAAAAAACAGGAAAAAAAATATCAATTAAAGCGGAACAGAAGGAGAATTAACTATTGAGGAATTCTCATACTAATTAGGATGATCATCCAAGTAATGAACTCTAAATTACCCATGAAATACTATTCCTCCATTAACTCATATATATTTGTAAAACATGGCTGATTAGATTAGAGAAACACTAAGTCAACACCTTGAGAAAGGGTGCCGAGGGTCTATTGTAAACAGCCCCTCTATCCCAAGGTAGGGGTAAGGTCTCCGTACACACTGTCACACCTCCTTTTTTCAAGGGGATAGGGGATAGGGGATGGGGAATTTTTACAATTTAAGTGACATTATTCGAAATAAGATTATTTATTTATTCAGAGTCGCCACTTGGAATAATTTATGGTGTCTCAAGTCACCGATTTATTTTAAAATCCCAAATCAAGGAAATTGACTCTATTTATGGTTCGCGAACACAGAAGACCGGGTAAGGAATTATGTTAACCCGGGAGAAGGTGTGAGCCACTCCCGAGTTCCGTGATTTTAGCACGGTCGCTTAACAATTAATACTTGGCCTAATTATCTGATTTTTTTTAATTAGTTTTTTTTTACTTTTTAATTATCTGATTTATAACCTGTTTTAAACCTATTGTGCATTTTACCTTTGACCGCTTTTAATTATGTATTTAAATCGATTTTTAGTATTTATGGAGTTATTTCTTGAACAAGTTACAATGTCGTACACTTGTCGTTTGGTACACATTGCAAACTGCGCCACGTGAAACGCACTCGCGATTTACAACATGTTTATTATTATTATTTGAAGTTATGGTCAAGTCGCGTGATAATGAAGAAGAATATCTTGACCTTTCTCTACAGTTCCAGTCGAAATACTTCCATTATTAGATGAATGCATAAAAGGGTTGCGATAGCAGGGAAGAACTCTGTGTTCGTTAGTCGAAACTCTTGGTTTCCCTCTGCTGATATTATCTGGTTTTCTTCCAGCTGAGCCTTTTCTAACAGGAAGTACTGAGCGCACTGGTAAATTGGTCTTATCCTCGATCATCAGGCACAACGAAAAAATTCCAAAACCCTGTAAGCATGAGAATATAGATTAGTAGTAAAAAGGACATGAAAATACAGCAATAATTAAAGTGCAGATGAAGTGAGTTCCGATCATAGTAATCCTTTGAGTTTCAAACTCCCAAAAGGATCTTTTCATTATTTTTGTAAAACAGGCAGAGGAAGTCGAAAAACAGGACGAGATCACACCACCAAATGCTCTTTTGAGATTCAAGGTTTCTAGTATGCATTCTCAGAATGTTACAAAAAATTTGGAATAATACTGAGTCATCATTAGTTAGAGGATTCTATGAGCCAAGTTCATTATGCTAGGATTTGTTGAAAGTAAACTGGACATTCCTTTTATATGTCAATATTTTTACTAGTGGTAAACATGACAATATTTTTCGTGTGAGACATTTTGTGCCAGCTAACAGATCTATTCCACCATACTAAATCCACCGGTTGCAATCAGTAAGACAAATATTTTACGCACATCTTTGCACCTTCTCGGTACTATACACTTATCCTTACAAAATGAAAATAAAGCAAGCAATCTAACTATGTTTATAATAACAAGTACTTACTCCTTATTCCTAAACTATTTTGGACCCATTTCATCCCATGACTGCTTTAATAATTTGTATTTTAAAGCAGAACCAGTACATGATTACATGCAACAAGTTATCCAAAACGTTAAAAACAAGGAAAACAAAAAAAGTTTGCTTCTTCACTGATGAAATAACTAAATTAGAACTTGAAAAATAAAAAGAGTAAGTACATACCTGGTGTTTTCCCTCTCTCTCTCTCGAATTCCTATCAATCAGCAGATAATAAGGGAGGGGACTTGGGAATAGAATTACATAAAACAATGTAGAACGAAGGTGATAAAAACAAATAGATACAAGCCTAAGGAAAAAATATTTTCTATATAAAACAAATACAAAAAGCAACCAATATTCTTAGCAAACCCATATCAGAACCCATGGAATCGGGTCCTCTTTTCCGTTTCTTAACAGTGTCTCAAGAAAAGAAAAAAACTTTAAACAAAGAACAGAAAGATAGAAAAATCCCACCTTTTCTCTGCTGACTCTTTTTTTAATAATAATATAAGCAGAGATCGTGCAAGCAACGTCTTTAGTCTGAGAGATTCAAATGAGTGAAAGGTGAGAAATTGTGAAGAGTGGAGTACTCAAACTGGAAAAGAAATAGTTAAATATCTGGTCAATGTATAAACAATCTGAATTAGATTTCGTTTCGCTGAGTAGATGGGAATTTGGGTTTGGGAAAATAACTGAAAATCAGGTCATCACATATCTTTATTAGCAGAGTCTGTCTAGAACTCTACGGAGAGGATACAGTGGGAGGTTCGCAATTCAAAAATTGACATGAAATAACACCATCTTAAAAGTAGGCATTAAATGATGCGGAAAAAAAAATTGGCATTAAATATAATTGGCGTTATGAAGTATTCGAGTTGAGTTGAAAATAATAATAATTGAAGTTGTAAAATAAAAAAAAAAATTGAAAGTTGAAATGTTGTTTATATAATGACTTTGTTTGGACAAAATATTGTGAAACCAGAAGATTTATGAATATAAAAAATACTATTTACTTGAAATACACTTTTAAACCATATAAAATAGTGACTCAAGCCTAGAAGAGTTAATATTCTTTTTATTTATTTCTAAATTTATTGCTATTTAGGGGGAGGAAAGAGCAAGAGGAATATTACATAGGTGTAAGTGCCTCAACAACAACAACAATAACAACAACAACAACCCAGTATAATCCACTAGTGGGGTCTGGGTAGGGTAGTGTGTACGCAGACCTTGCCCCTACCATGAGGTAGAGAGGCTGTTTCCAATAGACCCTCGACATCCTTCCCTCCAAGAACTCCTCACCTTGCTCTTGGGATGACTCGAACTCACAACCTCTTGGTTGGAAGTGGAGGTTGCTTACATAGGTGTAAGTGCCTCAGTTTCATATTATACACTATTTCCAAACCCTCTTTGGCCTGGGTTTTTCTCTGGCCATTGAGAATTTTTGAAAGAACTTCCTTTTGGGGTAAAGCCTTTAAAAAAAAGTCACATTATGATAAGTAAAGAGCCATTAATGATCCCTTAAAAATAGGGAACAGAATTTGAAGAATTAGCCTTATCCAATGCCATTGTTAAGTTATTACTATATTAAATCAGCTGAAATATAATATAATTAAAAATTTCTCTGGGAAATTTTTTTCGTATGTATTAATGAATATATATGACTTATGTCACTTCCATCATCTCATTACGATAAATTATATTTCAGTCGTGGCATAGAACATGGCAACTCATAATAAGAAAAGGCCAACTGACAATACTAAAATGAACAAGGCATTTTCACTTTTAACCCGTGTCAGAAACTAATTAAATTCTGTAACCGAAAAAGTGTATACAATTTGTATAAGTTTTGTATATAACATACAAAATGTATATCTATACAAAATATATATATATTTTTGCTATTATTTTTAGAGTGGCAATACAATTTAATTTTTTTTTTCAGATGAACAATAGCAATAGTAGTTCAGCGATAGACTGCAATAGCAATTGAAGTGTATTTAGGCGTAGCTCTATTACAGATAATATCATGCCATAACCCCCTCAAAACGCTTGTAATTACAAACTGCTTTGGAGTCTTAATCCCATTTGCTATATGGAGCATCTGTTTTATGTTTCATTTGTATGTGAGGATAATATGATTTAACATTGCCTCACAATCAAACTAGCCATTGATTAGTCTGTTTTTCTGCACAAAATACAATATTTCTTTACTCTCTTCAGTTTATTCTAATTGATTTTTTGGCTGTTTTCAGTACACATATTAAGGAACTCAACTGTTAGTATTAATTAATAATAAAATTAACCATATTAACCTTAATTTGTTCATTAAAAATATAACAAATACTCCTAGGCTCTTTACTCCAAGGACAACTTTATAAAAAAGAGGTTAAACTCCTTGATATTTGAAATAATCAAACATAGTGGATCATAAAAAACAGGCAAAAAAATATCAGTTAAAGCGGAAGAGAAGCAGAATTAACTATTGAGAAATTCTCATATCCAAGTAATGAACTCTAAATTACCCATGACGTACTATTCCTCCACTAACTCATATATATTTGTAAAACTAAAACCAATAACTTTAAAACCATGGCTGATTAGATTAGAGAAACACTAACTCAACACCTTGAGGAACGTGACCCTGGAGTTGCTTCTGGACCATCTCTTGGTTACAATCTTCCTCTTCCCTAGGAAGATCGACCCATTTTTCATCTCCAGCGTATATGCTTGTTGAATTACTGATAATTAATCGCTCCAATCCCTTTGCAATACTCAGTATTAACAACTGAAACTCAATTTCATACCAATTACCAACACATCCATGCATCTCTAACACCTTCAGTTCATTGTGATGGTGGATAGCATCCACTTTCCGGATCTCTTTTTGATTCTCATTGAATTTGCCAAAAGTTAACTGCAACAAAAATCAATAACTTGAAAAGTAGAGTAACTAATACAGAGATTAAAGGCACATCCACCTTCTTGTTCTTAGCATGACATGACATTAACTGGAAATGTCGATCACTGCCCCAAACACAAGTGAAAAAAATGTTGTTGAAATGGATCAAAGATAGCGACTTTCTCAGACACAGTAAAGAACTTGAT
This sequence comes from Nicotiana otophora, assembly GCA_000715115.1. Lineage (NCBI taxonomy): Eukaryota > Viridiplantae > Streptophyta > Magnoliopsida > Solanales > Solanaceae > Nicotiana > Nicotiana otophora. Next base: position 26,232 of record AWOL01S0002156.1, read on the forward strand.
TGGTTGTATAACAAACTTTACTACAACTTGACAAAGAAGCTTTCAACAACAGAGCTAAACCCACAAATTTGAATCCATATCCGACGCAGCAATCTTTACATGATATAAGGTGAGTAGCCAAAAAGAAATTCCATTCCTAGGACCAACAGAAACTTTTTTTAAAAACAAATTACGGCGGTGTCCAGGCAACTTGCGCACACCTCAACTATTCCACTGAATACCTACTATCCTAGGACCAACAGCAACTTAATTGGAGTTGAATTAGGAATGGTACTTATCTTCTGAAACATTAAATACAGGATAAAATATATATGTTTGTATATATGTAACAGTTCCAGAATACGTTTCTCTCTTTAGCATTACAAATAGTTCTTATTGATTCAGAATTGAGAAAGTTTCACACGAAAGGATGACTTACAGTTAGGACTAGCTTCTGAAGAAGGGGTGAGGTCTTCAAGAAGGATAAAAGCCATAACAGATCAAAATCATCATCCGAGCAGCTCACAAACAAATCCAGCTGCTTAAGACTTGTGAAACAAGTATTATTTCTTGGCATCTTTTGTATCTGAAGTTGAACAAGAATATAATAAGGAACAAAACTTTCACGCCATAATTAATAGTTAAAAAAGGCCAAGGAATATGAGACTTAATTAGTTACCTGGTAATGGTCCATTTCTAGACTCATGTGTAGACGTAAGATTTCAAGGTTAAGAAGTCCAGAAAGAAGGGCAAGTGGAAAAGGTCTCCCAAGGTCCATTAAAAAGATTTCTTTTAGCTGAGGAGCATAAAGATGTGCAATATTTATTGTTAAACCGTCGTACTCAAAAGTTGTGAGATTCATGGAAGAAATTCTAATAGCTGCTCCACCAAAACAATGAAGAACCTTCAGATGCATTATTCGCAGAGACGGATGTTCAAAGCACAAGGTTGAGGTTACCTTACACCAAATTAAGGACAACCTTTCAAGTAGCAAACAACTAGGGAGAACTTCCGAGACAAAGCTGTCACCCAAAATCACATGTTTCAGTATAAGAGTTGTCAAGTTTCTGAAGCCCTTAAAGTCGCCTGGAGCCCTGATAACGCATTCTTCTAAATGTAAATGGCTCAACAGAACTGACGATGTACTATTTTCCGACAAGAGCCAATATGGAAAATAGTAACGACTATGCTCTAGAACACCGAAGTTTGTCAAGAAATGCTGCTCGTGATATAGCAAAAGTTCAAGTTTGGTCAACCCAGATGCAAGTGCAACTTTCAACCATCCATTTATGCGAAATGAGTATCTACTATCTAAGAAGAAACTCACTGTCAAGGAACTTATGATTCTTTCTTGCATTTGTTGCATCAATTCATCTACCCGCCTAACAAATTCACGCCTTTCCTTCTCGAAATCCTCAAAACTAGAAAGAGTGAACCTCTTATGTTTTTTACCATCACCCAAGATACTAGCACAATCAAATACTAGGTGGGGACCAAGCATATGACTCGGTAGTTCACTGATCCCATCCTTATCTTCCCTTTTAGGCTGCAAAATTTGAGAAAATACATTAACATGGACCATAGTTGAAAATTAAGTTGTTGGACTTGCTCTTTTGGTATTGTTAATTTAAGAGTATGTCTTAATTTAGATAGTGCAAGCAGAATCTGGTTTTATGCACGAACAACAGTCAACTCAAGTGGTTCTGGAAAATTTCTCCATATTCCCGTCTCCCCCCAGCCCCCAAACACAACTTTTCCCGCTACCATAAAAGATCTTTTCAAATTTGTAAAAGAAAATCTTATACTCCTTAATTAGGTCATTCTAATACTTTTTAAATTTAATGATTTTGTCCACCCCTACCCCCATCCCCCCCTCCTAGTGGTATCCTTTGGTAGGGAGCGTGTTAGTCCTCACAGTGGGACTTCCGGCATGACTCGGGATTATGTGGACCTCAAAGCGGGAGTGAGAAACTAAAACAACAAAAATTAAAGGAAAATTTGAAAATCCCAGAGTAGAATGGTGTTACAACTAAAAGAGTAACTCAATGAACATGTATTTTCAACAGAAATGAATAAGTAATCATAGAACATCAAGAATTTGCTGAAATCATTCACAATAGTTCGATAAATTATTTGCTGGGTTTTACAGATCTAGAATACCTACTGACACCTCAATTATGGGGAGGGATTCATGAAATTATTCACAACACTCCAATAAAATAGCATAATCGGACTTCAGAAAGAAAGAAAAAAGTAAGCCCAGACGAAAAGGAAATGTACTATATTATTTTACCTCCATAAAGCTTTTCGCGCTAATCGTCTTTGACAGAGAGAATGAGACGCCAATCGTTTTACTAGCAGTGACAAGACTACAAAGAAAAGGATATTTATTAGGCCGTTGGGGAAATTTATAGCAATCTATTCACCCTAGTCGTGTAAAGATTCTTAAAGCTAACTTAAGGTAATTATTTATTGTAATATAAATTTTTGACCAAATAAGGTAAGTAAATAAATTACATTAAAGTATTAGGTGTGTACATAAATTAAATACGTAGATCAATAAGTAAATCTCTTATTTTTCTTTAAAATTTAAATTTTGTGGTAACCACAAAGAATCATATTATATTATAAGTGTGAAACCACTAAGTTTAAGGTAAAAGACAAATATATCCATCACAAATTGATCGACCATTTTGCCCATCATTCAAATGTTATTCTTGTTATGTTTTTTGTACAAAAATGTAACTATACATTCTAATAAGTATTACCCCACTAAAAATGAATATTGTACAATAAATTTGAGCATTAACTACTATTATGAAATATGTATGTGATTATATATGGAGCATATAGTAAAGAGGATAACAAATATATTCTATTAAATAAGTAATTAAGCCATTGATATTACTGTACGGCAAATCAAAATACATTTCACGATAAATAACGGAAACTGATGTAACATAGTCTATTCCGTACCTATCATTAATGTAATCTTTGAACAAGTGTGCATTTTAAGAATAAGTACCTTAAATAGTAAACGAAAAAGCTACTATTATTACTCTATAATCTTACAATTTATGTTGAATAAATGAGAATTACAAGGAGCAATGTCCTTTCATTGTCTCTCGGGTAATTCATTTTATTTTGAAAGTCAGTTGTCTAATCAGGAAAGCAAAAGAAAAGACACTATTATAGTCTCATTATTTGTATTGAATTAGTGGAATTAAAAAGGGACATGGTCAAGTCCTCTATGTTCTTTGTTTTTTTTGAAGTAGACGGTATGCTCTTTTCTGTTCTTTATTTTTTTTTCCTTTCAAGTCCCAATTTTCTTCCTTAAATTTTATGTTATGTCGGTTTAGCCTTGAATGTTTGTTTTAATTATTTTGATTTTTTTGTGAATTTTGTTGGTTTTGATGTTACTATGTGGTACTTTTTGTCTTGATATATGTCTTTTCAAGTTTTTATTTTTTGTTAGTAAATTTTATGTTCTTTGTTTTGCCTTGAAATGTGGAAAATACTTTGTAAAGCGGTTTGTGAATTTAATTATTTTATTTGTGTTCGTTTAGACTCAAATATTCTTTTTTATCTAAAAAGGTCTTCGTAGAAGTCGGTTAATTTGTGTGATTATATGCTATGTTATGCTCTTGAGTACTTTTTTGAAGTTGTCACTTTTATTGCTATGTATGTATAATTTTATTTGTTCAGTACTTTTGAGTATTGCAATTGTTCCGGAAGGGGTTTTGAGTATATTATATAGCAAGAGTTCAAGTTTGGTCAACCCAGATGCAAGTGCAACTTTTAACCATCCATTTATGCGAAATGAGTATCTACTATCTAAGAAGAAACTCACTGCCAAGGAACTTATGATTCTTTCTTGCATTTGTTGCATCAATTCATCTACCCGCCTAACAAATTCACGCCTTTCCTTCTCGAAATCCTCAAAATTAAAAAGAGTGAACCTCTTATATTTTTTACCATCACCCAAGATACTAGCACAATCAAATACTAGGTGGGACTAAGCATACCACTCGCTAGTTCACTGATCCTATCCTTGTCTTCCCTTTTACGCTACAAAATTCAAGAAAATATACATTAACAGGGACCATAGTTGAAAAGTAAGTTGTTGGACTTGCTTTTTCGGTCTTGCTAATTTAAGAGTATGCCTTAATTTAAATACTGCAAGCAATATCTGTATTTATGCACGAACAACAGTCAACTCAAGTGGTTCTGGAAACAAATATTCCCACTACCATAAAAGACCTTTTCAAATTTGTAAAAGAAAATCTTATACTCATTAATTAGGTCATTCTAATATTCTTTTAAATTTAATGAATTCTCCACCCCCACCCCCACGATATCCTTTGGTAGGGAGCGTTTTCGTCCTCACAGGAGGACTTCCTGCATGAATACGGATTTTTTGGACCTCAAAGGGGGAGTGGGAAACTAAAACAACAAAAATTAAAGGAAAATTAGAAAATCAGAATGGTGTTACAATTAAATGAGTAACTCAAAGAACATGTATTTTCAACATAAATGAATAGGTACTCATAGAACATCAAGAATATTCTGAAATCATTCACAATAGTTCGATAAATAATTTTTTGAAATTATTCACAACACTCCAATAAAATAGCATAATCGAACTTCAGAAAGAAAGAAAAAAGTAAGCCCAGACGAAAAAGAAATTTACTGTATTATTTTACCTCCATAAAGCTTTTGTCGTTAATCGTCTTTGAGACTAATATTTCATCCATGCTGAGAGATGAGACCCCAATCGTTTTACTAGCAGTGGCAAGACCACAAAGAAAAGGTTATTTATTAGGCCGTTGGGCAAATTAAGGTAATTATTTATTGTAAAATAAATTGGTGACTAAATAAGGTACGTAAATAAATTACATTAAAGTGTTAGGCGTGTACATAAATTAAATACGTAGAGCAATAAGTACATCTTTTATTTTTCATTATTTGGGACCTGGGAATTACTTTTGTCCAAAATTGAGTCATTGATTTTGCACGTTGTATTATATAGAGTACATAGTTTCATTCTTTTTTCTATTTTTGTTTAATTTAGTAACTCTGCTAATTTTCTTAAACAAGATAAAATCTAAGAATATAGAAGCAGAAGTGATACATGTCAGCTTCAACAATAATCGCTAGCTTAATGTCATTACTACTAGTACTATATACAAATTCTTTATCAATGTCCTATGTCCATTGGGATATGACCAACATAACATTTGGTAATTCAAAACCATTAAAAAAATTACCTTATTTATAAGGATTATTCTTTTATTTGAGTAAAGTAATAATTATAATTTCTTCCATGGTACGGTTAGATATTTTATACTTAGGATAAGCTAATACATGTTGATTTTAAGGGCAATTGACAATGAAGAACCCTAACTATTTGCTCTGAGAAGAAACGAGACGAAGACGAGAGAACTTTCTAGAGAGGGAATTCTTTTATTGGATTATGAATGAATGTACAGTATTACAATGATAAAGGTTCCTATTTATACACAGTTGTAATAATAATAATCTAACCTCCTAACTAACTCTACGTGTACAACTGACAGCTAATGTGTAATTATCCACTAACTACTTTCAGTGTTATTTACAAGTTTACCCATGCATACATGTATTATGTTGCACCTATTTCATCACTCCCCCTCAAGCTCGGGGGTGCAAAAATGTTTAACACTCCTAGCTTGCCAACTAGGTATTCATGTTGTATCCTTGCCAATCCTTTTGTGAGAATGTATGCTTCTTGATCTTTTGATCCCACATGGTGTGTCCTTATTAGTCCCTCTTGGATTTTTTGTCGGATGAAATGACAATCTATTTCTATGTATTTTGTTCTTTCATGGAACATAGGATTAGCTATAATTTACAATACATGCAGCTCTACTGTCACTATACACTTCAACTGGTAATTCAACTTTTGTTCCCAACTCTTTTAACAAAGTTATCAACCAAACTACTTCTGAAATTACACTGGCCATGCTTTTATATTCTGCTTCAGTTGAACTTTTGGAAACTGTATTTTGCTTCTTTGATTTTTAGGAAACTAAAGATTCTCCATATTTGATTAAGAAGCCAGAAACTGATCTCCTGGTGTTGGGACATGATGCCCATTCCGCATCACAAAACACACTCAATCTGTTGGAACTTTTGTTGCCCAGTAGAATTCCTAGCCCATGCTCTCTCTCTCTCTCTTAATGTATCTTACTACCCTTATAGCTGCATCCCAATGTGGCTTTTTCGGTCGATGTAGGAACTGACTAAGAGTTTGCACTAAGAAAGCAATGTCTGTTCTGGTTAAAGTCATATATAGTAGCTTCCCTATTAGTCTCTGGTATTGCCTTGTGTCTTCAAGTAGAGGATCATCAGTGACCCCTGCTAACTTGTCTAGTTCTGGGACTATCAACTTCACATTTGTCTCTAGAGGAGTCCAAGCTCGTCTTGCACTTCCAAGCCCCAGCTCTGAAATTATTTCAAGAGCATAATTTCTTTGGTTGATCAATATTCCTTTGGTGGATCTACTAAACTCCATTACCAAACAAACTTCAACTCTCCCAGGTCTTTAATCTTGAATGCCTGGTGTAGTGAAGTTTTGGTGCTTTCTATGAGATTCAAATTATTTTTTGTCACTAGCATGTCGTCCACATAGACAAGGATCACAAATATATCTGTTCCTTTTTACCTAATGAATAGTGAATGATCTAAGCTGCTTTGATGAAAACATACTGCACTAAGGCTTCTGTCAATTTAAGATTCCATTGTCTACTTGCTTGCTTGAGTCCATAGATGGATTTGACAAGCCTGCACACTATGCCTGACTCCCCCTGGCTTGTAAATACCTGTGGTAAGTCCATAGAGACCTCAACATGCAAGTTCCCTTGCAAGAAAGCATTGTAAACATCTAATTGATGTATAGCCTAACCATATACATCTAATAAGGATAGAACAATTATGATAGTAGTGATTTTGACCACTGAAGAGAAGGTCTCATGATAATCACTCGTAATAATATAAATAAAAATAACTATTTATTTAAAATTAAATAATATAAATATATAATTTCCGACCGAATCGGTCTGAGATTAATAATTAAAAAATTAATTTTATTTAATTTCCGACGGAATCTGTCTAAAACTTTTAAATATTTTTTTTAATGTCCGACCGAATCGGTCGAAAATCAGGGAATTTTTGCAAAATCTGGGCAGCTGTCCGACTGTTTCCGTCGAAAATCAGTCAGAATTTTCTGTAAAACTGGACAGCATTCTGCCAAATTTTGAGCTACACCACCTGTCAAACTATTACAATACAATAACGCCAACAACCAATCAACCATTAACACAATCTAAACCAACAATACCAACTATTAACACAATCTAAACCAACAATACCAACCATTTACATAATCTAAACCAACAATACCAACCATTAACACAACCTAGACCAACTATACCAACCATTAAACCTAACAATTTTGGACATAAAAATATCCAAATAGTAGCCCACATTCAAGTTTAAAAATAAAACATAAAGTTGTCTCTCACAATCAAGTTTACCAATCAATCAAAACACCACACCTAAACTACTACACATCAGATTCAGTTTGTTCATTCTCATTATCAGATAGATCATGCCCATATTTTCTTATGAATTTTTGCATCTTAACAAATATTCCGAATTGGGAGTCCAATTGTTGCTTCAAATCACAAATTTTCTTTCTCATATCTTCCATTTGTTCTTGATTTTGAGAAGAAGAAGAATTGGCTAAGAGTGGGTTTAGATGACCTGTAGGTCGACGTACTCCAAGTCTGTACACTCTACCTTTTTTTACTCTACCCGTTGCCTCTGTCCACAATGAAGCCATATCATCATGTGTTGGTTGAGTTAAAGGAGGATGAGTTTGTTGCCATTCTTCCACCCTTTTATGATAATCTTCCTGAAATGAAAACATAACTATATATTATGTAAACAAACTAATATTAATAAATTATAAATAATTATGAAGTTAGTATTTTATATATGTGTCTGACGCACGCGTCTCCACCCAGTGTTGTCTTGTACCATCCTTCTTTTTTTTCTTATGCGTATCCTCGAAGACCTCAGCGTGACTCATATCTTGTCCTCTTTCCTTTCCTTCATAACAAAAAGTATGAGTTAGACATTACAAACGTAAAATTCTATATGTAAAACTAAGAAAAAATTTATAAGTAATTACCAATCTTAGTTTATAGACCGCAAAACTAATCGAACCTCCTATGTGCAATGAGCCACCTTTACCGGAGGCACGATTTGCCTTTGCTTGTTCATTCTTCGCCTTCCATTCTGTGGTATTCCATTTCTCAAGAAGTTTATCTCAAATATCTTTTCTTAACCAGTCCGGCATTTTACCGGCATTCCGAGCAGCGAACATAGTATCTTTAATCTGCTTAGCAGCCTTTTTCTCGAAAATACTATTTATTTTATTTTGATGCTGAGGATGCTATGTACACTTTGTCTGCAATGTAAAAAAAGTAACATTAGATGAAGACGATAATTATTAAATAAATATAATCAATTTTTACCCTAAATTGATTCTACATTTGCTCTCTGATGCTGTACAGTATCTGTTTCCAAGAATTCCACGACTCATGATAAAATGGCTTCATAGAATCCACAACCAAATGTGCAGACTGAAAGGATGAAAAAAAAAATTGCATTAAAGTTAACATATATATAATTAATAAACATCTTAAAGTTTTAAAAGTTTTAATCATAAATAAATATTCCTTAATGTTAACATATCTAAAAGTATATCCAAAACTTAAAAAATAGTATAAGAGCCTTCTTACCCATCCTCGTAGGGGACGATTATCAATCGATTATAACTATCAAATTGTTCATCCCCTCCAAGATTCTGCTTGAGTCTACTAGATGGTGCAGAAGCAGCACTAAATATAGCTGGACGAGAGCCTCCAATATCCAACCTAGATATACTGGGAATGGATGATGATGATGGACTAGAATACCGAGTGGCCTTCTATGTTCGTAGTGCCATCTCATATGAGGAGAATAGCTCATTGATGCATACAACCGCTTTAACCTAGGTATAAGAAGTAAGTAATACATCGCTTTAACTAGAACTTTTTTTTTGTATTGGCATTTGTGACTTCCTTAAAACGAGGCTGATTACAAAATTTGTAGTTCTCTAAAGATGCGTCATCCTTATAGAATAACATGCAACCTTTCTCACAACTATGAATTCTCTCTGATGAAAGGCCCAACTTAGAAACCAATTTCTTAGCAGTGTAGAAATTATTTGGTAAGTCAATGTTACCCAGATTAAGTTCATTCATAAGCTCAATAATAGAATCCATGCCCACTTGGAAAATAGAACTATCCAATTTAATACTTAGCAATCTAACCGCAACAGACAACTTGGAATACACCGAGCCTTCATACAATGGATGACTAGCTTTCTCGAACTGTTCATAGAAACGCTTAGCCTCATCATTTGGTTCGGATTGAACCCCAGGAAACATCCCAAAAGCATCCCTCATCATTTCATTGTATCGAGAATTTTCAACATTATGCTCCGCAATGGGGCTACCCTCACCACCAAAAGAATTATGAAAGTTAACATTATCTAAACTAGCATGATTCTCCCTGTGAATAGTCTATATATAATAATTTTCTACAAACCCTTTCTTGTAGAGATGAACTTTAACTTCGTCTGATTTCAATAACTTAACACACTTACATTTCACACAAGGACACCTAATCCTTCCTCCAATAAGAAAATCATCAAGTGTTTGAGCCTTAGCAATAAATTCAACAACCCCTTCAATAAACTCATCCCTCTACCTCACACGATTAGGATGATTCCTATTATACATCCATCTACGATGCACAAATTCCATCTACACAAATAGAAATCTAGAAATGAAATATTTAAAATAATTTAATTTATTTAAACTGGTTACAAAGTTTTACTCTTTCAAAGGTTCGTTTTAGATATACACATATCATTGTGTCAAAGCACTTGAATTGATATATTTTATTGTTTAAATTAATATTTTTTAACACTCAAAATCTCACATTAATCCCTATTCTAAATAATATAAGTCTTTAAATATAATAATTAAATTTGAATAGCTTCTTAAAAATATAATCCAAATTAACTAATGATTTCTCAAACAAAAAAATAGTCGTAATTAACAATTATTTAAACTATTTCAACATATAAAAAATAAAGAATTCAAATAGAATATAAAAATTAAGGCATTTAATTTAAAGAGCATAATTGTTTAATATAAAGTAAAATGAATTTAAATATTTGGGATCTACAATAATAAATATGCAAAACAAATGTCCTAATCTACAACAACAATTTAATAATTTAATAGATGAAAATGATAATAGATTTCAATTAAGCTTAATTCCATGAAAGTCAAAAGATATTAAAAAAGTTAAGAGTAAGACAAATTTTTAAAAGTAGTCAACTAGCACTAAGAGTTTTAATAGATTCATCATACTTTCGCCTCTTAAAATTAGTACCCTCCCCAATATAATCAAATGAGATGAATTGCTATATATGTAACAACTCTATAAATTAGTTTGCAAAATTATTTAGTAAAATTATCCCCAACTTGGTAATGTTATCCCCAAATTAGTATGTAATTTACCAAAATATAACTTTAATATATAAATTTAATTTAGCAACATATAACTTTAACATATAAGTTTAACATATAACCCTAAATTACCAACATATAACTCTAAATTACCAACATATAACTTTAATTTAGCTACTAACAATAGTCATAAATTAACTTTAGCTAACGCCAATTAATTTTTACAAACCAAACTAGGAGCAATTAAACAAAATTAGTATATTTTAAAACAAATAACAAAGGAGGGTGAGGGAAACCTACCTGGTAGTGGAGGGTCGTCGATGGAGCTGCAGCGGAGCGGCGTTGCCAGTGAGTGGCACTAGTGATGGAAGCGGCGGGTTGGGTGGGGGGGGGG